>JAJPUD010008438.1:74069-89449 GCA_023553655.1 Myrmecobius fasciatus | reverse complement strand
CCTACTGCTATGCAAATGTGAATATGTTTAAGTGAAAACAATGTTCAAGAGAGACAATAGACTTCCAGTCTCTAGAGAATACTGTTTCTTGCTCATTAACAAAGGGAGTATAAATTTCTTTGTAAATTTTCTTGCAATTTGTTTCCCAGACTTTCCATATCTGGAGAGATAGGCACAGCAAAAAAGCTAGGATATCTCAAATCTGATTTTGCTGATACAGTTGGTCAAAGTGTCATTTCTCATTCAAGTTATGTGGGTGGTTTCAGAAATAGACTCATTTATCATTTTGAGTTCAATTGAGACCACCCACTCATTTCACTTAAGCAAAAGCTAATGACCTAAGTTCCAAAGACCTCTCTCTCAAGATGAATTCTTAAATAAGGCAAATGTGAATCATGGATATTTATAGCCAAAGATTGTCCAAAGCCAACATTTCCTGAATTGTAGCAGCTGGGGCTGAAAAGGGTAAATCTTAGGAAAGAAATGTTTGGAATTGAGTTCTTACATCGACTCTAAAGTTCAGGTGAGTTTTCAAAGTTTTTTTTTTCATCTTTTACAAGCTTTTTGGATCAGGAATGAATGGAACTGGATGAAACTTGAAAATCTTAGGAGAGATTCAGGGTTTCCTTTTCCCTATGGAGTTAGAAATACTCTGAGAATAGACTGTCTTGGAATTTTGGCACATTGTTTTCAGTCCTAATTGAAAGTAGGAAGTGTAGAGAAGTGTGATAATAAAAATAACAGGAGCAAGATAGTGTGGAAATGAGGTGCTTCCTCCTTCCTAGTTCTTTCACCCCAACTCCTCCACATTCTTAAAAACAAACCAGCTAGAATCAGGGATGTGATTTCTGGGCAATATGTGAGAAGAGAACTTTTGTCTTATATGATCCATAGCTCCATAACTTATTCTTCTATACTAAGTAGATGTGCCAGCAGTGAGGAAGATGAGAGAGATAACTACACATGGAAAGCATGCCATGCAATGCCATACAGAATAAGCACTTAACAAATATTTGTTAACTAATAAGTCTTTCTCCCTCCCCTGCAATGAGTTCCCATTTTTTTCTGACTTGATGCCTATGAAGAGAATTATGGGATCAGAGGCCATTTAATTTAAATCCTTTTTTTTTTTTTTTTTTACAGATGAGGAAACAAGTTCAGAGAGTGTGCCTTATCCAAGATCACATAGGTAGCAAATAACAGAGGCATAATTTGAACCCAATTTCTCCAACTCCAAATTCAGGTTCCTCTCCTTTCTATTGTTCCATGCTATTTCCTGTATTATTCAAGGTCCTTGTGCTTGATAATAATATTGAGAATGCAACTCCAAAAGTGTTGATGAGTTTGGAGTTCAGTTTGAGTTTGTGCATAGCTCTACTCCTTGGTAGAGAGTGCCATTATGCTATTTCTGTATTAGAAAACAATGCTTCTTTATGGATGGTCATGGTCTATTAGCAACAAAGAAGAAAAACTTTTCTTTACTCAGCAATGAAATAAAAGAATTTACAGATTTGGCAAAAGATAGATTCTCCCCATCTGGAGAGACACTTGGCTAGTAATTCAATTCATTTTAAAGTCTCTGGGTACAAAGCCAAAAAGAGCCCTTAGAGAGCTTACTTTATGGAAAGAGACAGAATGAGCTCCAAAAAGGTAAATATAAAGTATATAAATATTCAGTGAATAACTCTCAAAAGGCTTATATTTTAATTAATACATGTAGCAGATAGGTGGTCAAGGAAGGAAGTTTTAGTTTATGTAGTCACAGGGAACTTTAATGGAAACATAGAGTAATGAATTGTAATGATTTTATAATTGTTTCCTGAGGTAGTGGTAGACTAGATGGGAGATGGGAGAAGAACCAACTTGTGGGTTGGTAAGATTGATAAGATCTCTGACCATGGTGAATTTTGGCTGAATAAGATGTGAAGGATGGTTAGAGGCCTCCTAAATAGTTTTGGATTACCTACTTAGCCGGGTAGATTAATTCCAGGGCAGAGTGGAAAGATGAATTAATTAACTCCCTGAAGGTTGGGTTAGGGTCTACAAAGAAAGAGTTAGAACTGAGATTCTTAAAGTCTTTTTATTTGATGAAGCCTATGAACTCCTTAAGATTATATTTTTAAATACATAAAATAAAATACATAGAATTCTAAAGGAAATCAAAGATTAATGAAAACAAAGAATTATGGTTCAAAGACCATTCTCCACCAAGTTTATCCAGACTCCTTACAAGTTCATGAGTCTCAAGTCTAGAATCCCTGAATTAGAGGAATCACATATAGTGAAGATCATCTAGTTCAACCTTTTTACTTCCCCTAGAAAAAAACTGGCCTAAAGAGATGAAACAACTGCCCTAAGGTCACAGCTTTGGATTCAAATTTACATTTTGGGTATCTAATTTCAGTACTCTTTCCTCTGTATCATTGTTTACTGGATATGAAGCTTTTTGACCACAAGAAGAAAGATCAAGGATAACTTTTAGCTCAAATTTCAGGATGTTTCAGTATGAATATATAATAATTATTAAACCTAAAAGTATCTGTTTGGGAATTTTAAAGGGAGAAAAAAGCTTATACAATGTTGTCAATTATAACAAATTTCTCAACCTGAAAACAGTTTCTATTAAACAAGGTTGAATTACATGTAATTAAGCAGTTAAGGCTAAGTTTCTCTAATGTGTTTCTCTTGACCACATTGAAGAAGGAGAGGGTGGGCTGACAAAGATCACTTTGAAGTGCTATTTCTGATCTTTGTCACAAGAAACACATTCTCATTCGTCTGCAAGAGAGTGAAGTTCTCACATGAACTGAGCTAACAGTTTGTCAATTGAAAGGGACAAATCTAAGCAGGTTTCACAAGAAGCACTTGATTGCTTAACTTAATACTGTCTGTGGAAAGCTGGTCACCAAGGGAACAGCACCTTTCTGTCTCCAGGCAAGGAACAAGGCCAAGTTATGAGGTCAGGACTCCTTGAGAGTCTTTAAGGGTTCTGTTACCAAGGCTGGAAGGAAGTAGTGAAAAAACACAAAAAGCTTCTGCACCTTTCTCCCCCAATTTTCTTTTTTCTGTTATTTATTATATTTTCCTCCTCTTCTCAATCTTTTCTTCAGTCTGTGTGTGAAGCACTTGAAAATAGAAAGTATGTTTCTTTATATGACTTAAAGTACTTAGTATGTTTTTGTCAACATCTATGCAATGCAAAAGGGCTGGCTGGTTTTGTCAGTATATTCAAATATTGTCAATCAAATCCTTTTTTTAAAAAATCCAACACCTACAGAACCAGAATCTCAGAATTTAAAGGGACCTGATGTGTTGTCTAATCCTAACCATTAAGCAAAAGGCAATCCCAATAACACCCATTTAAAAAGGTAGATAAGTGGACATTTAATAGATTCCACCTCCTTATTTGACAGATAAAGAAACTGAGGACCACAGATAGGATAGGACTTGTCCAGAGTTATATACATTGCAGAGTTAATATTGAAACCTACCCTTTCTGACTCCTAAACAGGGGAACCTATCTTATCTTGAGATCACCTATTCTACTTCTGAATAATTCTAATTGCTGGGAAGTTTTTCTTGATGCTAGATAGCTGAACCAGTTGTGTAAACACAGACTTCCAGAGCTCTATCAATATTTACTTATAAAACAAGAAGGAACTGGAAATTAATTGGTCAAGCAAGAAATTGCCAAGATACTGTGAGTATCTCACAGTATCTCAGGCCCAAATCTTGGCTCTAAGATTAGCTGTTCTATAAAGTTTCCAATTTATTTAGAATTGATCTATTTGTTTCCTCATTGCCTTCATTGCTCTTACACAATCAAATGAAATGCATCACTCTTCTGGTAAAGAGATGCATTTATTGTGATAGTTAAAGAGGATATCTTTCCTAGGGAAGGATGAAGAAGAGAAAAGGAAAATTACTCCTGAGGGCAGAGAGGAGGTACTCACAATACTGTAGACACGATGGGATTATTATATTGATCAATATATGATCCATGTTTTCTTATTTGTTTACTACTTGTTAAAAATAGAAAATGTCTTATCAGTAAACATATTTTTACTTACTCTAAGGGTCTGTAGTTTCCTGGGTCTGCATATTCTCCCTACCAAGGAGATCCCTGTAAGCTACATAGGGAAATCTGTATAATTTGATGTACCTGAAAAAAAAATCTATCATTCAATGGTTAGTAAAGTAAGGGCTGGTTTTTACATAACAGACACTCAATCTGGCAAATTGAGATTCAAAGCCTTTTAAGCCTGCTGCCAGGGCCTGGCTTTGTCTGGTATATTCTGAGTGCCCAGGATTTCTACTAGGCCGTGATGTGGCACAAGAGCAGGATTGAACATGACCTAGCAAAATTCAGTCAGAGTCTTTCTGATTTCAAGTAAGTAAAATATCTGTCACCAGGGCACTCTTAAATGATGAAGAATACTTTAAACATATTTTTAGACCATAAAGAAATGCCCAGTTATGGAAAATAAACATTAAACATATATCAGATAATTTTTCTATATAATTATTTTTAAAGATAAGAGAAAGGTTTTAGGAAAATATTTTTATTTTCTCCTTAAAATTTAGAATTAAAGATACTTGAATTAAAGCTAATTCTAAGATAATTAATTGGACATTTTAATCTTCTGGGGGAAAAGAATAAAAAATTCTTGAAATAGAGGGAACAGGTAGTGGTACAAGTAAATTTGTCTTTATACTGTTTTGTCAGCTGTTTTCATTTATAAAGCAAATACTGCAACAATGACTTTATTTATTTAATTATTAGAAAGTAAAGAAGTCTCAAAGTTCCCAGAGCCAGTCAGGATTTCTAACAGTTTCTATTGAATTCTCACCAAAAGAAATATTTTATTTTAATTATTTATTTATTTATTTTGCTTTGCTTAACTTTGTTAAGGGACTTGCCCAGGGTCACACAGCTATGAAGTGTTAAGTGTGTGAGGTCAGATTTGAACTTCTGACTTCAGGGCTGGTGCTCTATGCACTGTGCCACCTAGCTGCCCCTGAAATAAATAAATAAAATATATATATATATATATATATATATATTTTGCTTTTTGCTGAGGCAATTGAGGTTAAGTGACTCGCCCAGGGTCACACAGCTAGGGAATGTTAAGTGTCTGAGACCAGATTTGAACTCAGGTCTTCCTGACTTCAGGGCTGGTGCTCTATCCACTGTGCCACCTAGCTGCCCTGAAATAAATATTTTTAAAAGAAAATGTATGACAGAAAGAGGAGAGGAGGATGTTTGTAAACAGGGGGGAGGGAGACAAGCAGGTAGAGTGAGACAGATAGAGACAGAGAAAGTGAGATAGACTTAACAGAGACAGGCAGAAAGACAGGGACAGAGACAGAAAGAGCAATTATTAAGTATTTCTATATGTTGGTGTTATTTATCCTTTGTTCTTGAAGAGGACCATGATATCAGGGAGGTGATGCTATGACATCCAAGTGAAATGGATTGAAGTGAGGGAGGGCTGGGCAAAGTCACCTGCCTCACTTTCTCCTCCAGAGCCATCTGGATCCAAAGGCAAAATATGGATCGGCATGACTGGAAATGGCCTTGAATGCAGTGGGAGAGTTCTTAAGCTAAAGTCTTCAGTTTGAGGCATTTTATTAAGCAAGATAGTCCTTGTTCTCAAAGAACTATCAAAAATGATGCTAGAAATGAGGGTGGTGGTAGTGGGGTAGACTTGCATTTGTATAGACTATGCAGAAAAATGGAAAATGACCCGTTAGAGCTGAGGGACCCAGAAATGGAGTTCTGGTTAAGGAAGGATGAAAATGGAGGTGATACTCTGAGATGAAACTGTAAACCTACACTAGACCTGGCCATGGCACAGATATCTGATCCCTGGCAAAATAAGGCAAAAGCTGACCTCTCAGAGTCAATTAACTTGTGTCTATACATTCAAAATGTATTATATGATTTAGAATTGGAGGAGAACTTAATGATCATTTTATAGATGAGGAAACTGTGGCCAGAGAGGAAAAATGATTTGTCTTGCTTAGTTTACAAAGATGGCAGAGTGGACATTTGATTCTCAGTGAAATGAGAATTTCACTATATCATGTTGTCAAGTGTTGACCTCATGTTGTCAAATTACTCTCTGAAAGAATATTCCATTAATTGTGTTCTGTAGTTCCACTGGGATTCATAAAATAAAAACTAAACTTGTATTAACAGGCAAACAAATTTGACTAGTGCATGCATTTTGCTGTCTTTTTCAGTTCCCATTTGCCAAAGGCTGCTTCCGATAGAGGTACACTCACATCTGGAGAGCACAGCGGCTATGTTAGCGAGTACAGCTGACTCTGCAGGGTGCCTACTCTCCACCATGCCTTATGACTATCCCTCCTGCTTTACTGAACGCTAATGCCAGGATAAAGGCCCTGGCTGCGGGCCCTGGCTAATATAGATCCACTTGCTGAGCCAAGCCAAGCCATAGAGTTTTGGGTCAGGTTTGGGCTCAATATAAGAACAGCAGGGCCAGTCTTGCTATTTCTGCTTCTTATTCCTACATTCTAAGTCTAGTCCTAGGCTTGTACTAAAACAACTTAAGAACATCAATCAACTCTTCTTTCTTAGTTTTGGGAATTTTCTATGACCTTATACTTGACTCATGACAGAGTAAGGAGCATCTGAAATTGAAGGAAAATAATTTGAAGACAAATTTATACAGGTTCTTCTGTTTCCTCAACTGGGTCCCAGGTTCTTTTAGTCATTACTTTTAGTCACTTTTCAAGTTGAGTTAGTTCATTTCCATTAAAGCTAAAATACCAGTGGTATTTTTTGTAGTTGTTGGAGGATGGATGGGGTGGTATTTGGGAAGGTAGGTAAAGTTAACTGCTCTTTTGGTTGTATGATAAAAATGGGACTGTTTTTAGAATAAAAGGGTCTCATTTGGAATTATATTTTTGTTACTGTGATGTTTGATTTCTTTAGATCTTAGTTTTCATATCCATCAAATGAAGGGATTAGAGTAGATAATTTCTAAAGTCTCTTCCAATTTATAAATTCTATCGTTCTATTGATCCTATAGTTCTAAATTCTAATCTCCATCCCTTCTTTTTATTTGTTTTTTTGCTGAGGCAATTGGGGTTAAGTGACTTGCCCAGGTCACACAGCTATGAAGTGTTAAGTGTCTGAGGTCAGATTTGAAATGAGGTCCTCCTGACTTCAGGACTGGTGCTCTATCTGCTGCACATCCCTTTTTCTCCTGCTCCATCAACTTTGTTCTTTTTTTTTTTAAATGTGATTGTTCTATATTCCCTTCTTCATGTCTGCTTCTTGCCAGATATAGCTTGAATACCTCTCTTCCAGATAAGCAGACCCTTTCTCCCCCAAAATAGCAATAATCTTTGGAGGGTGCCAAAGCTGAACTGCTTGTTTGCCCATGCCAAAACCCAAGTCCATTACTTTACAGTAATTGGGTTATTGGCTGAAGAGGAAGAGTTATTGCAACTATGTGTATCATCAAAATCCAGTCTTCCTTTCCTATGGGAGACCTCATTTAGTTTAATATATCCTGATCAAAAGAAAAGGATTCAGTAATCCATCAAATATCCATTTTTTTGTGTAACTTCTTAGAAACCTAGAAAGATAATACAAAACAATTGAGGCATATTGCTGAATGATTTTTTCAGTAATTTATCCCACTTTCATCCCCAAAGTCCCATAGCAGTGTTCAAAGTCCTGTCACTAATGTCAGTCAGTAAATCAATAAACATTTAATGAGCAGCTACCATGTGCTATGCACTGTACAAACTCTGAGGATACAGAAAGATAGGAAAAAAAATCCTGCTCTCAAGGGACTTATAGTTCACTGGGGAGTCATTATGAAAATAGGTATGTACAAATAAGTTATTTACAGTATATCTATCTATCTATAATCAACAGAGGGCAGGTACTAACATTAAGAGGGTTCAGGCAAAGCTTTTGGTAAAATTTTCACTGGGACTTGAAGTCAGGAGGCAGAGATAAGAAAAGATTGCATTCCAGGCACTCCTGGACTGTAAATTGCAAGAGAGTTACAGATCTACACTGTTAGAAGGAGCTTTGTCACCCAGACTTCTTAAAACTAATGAAATCATAAATCTAGGACTCCTTTCTTCCCCACCCCCAAATATTTTAGTGCTAAACAATAGCCATTTTGAAAGTTTAAAAGATTTATTTCAAGGTTTCCATTAATACTGTGTTTTAACCAAAGGATTGCCTTCATTGCAAAACTTTTGAGAATCACTGCTTTCAATAGACCCACAGAAATGAGCACATCTTGGCTTTGATTTGCATGATGCCAATTGATTATGTGGGTATTTCCAATTTTTGATTACTCAATTGAAGCAATTTCAACTGAAATACCCCGAACATGGAGGTGTACGTGTTTTGTTTTTGCTTGAATAACATTCAATTGCTTTCATCAATTACATACTCAACAAGACCTCATGCCTCAAGTTATAAAAAAGAAGTTCATTCAATGTTTAATTTTGAGCAGGACTATAACATAATTGACAATTTTATACATTTCAAGCTTAGTGGACATGAAATGGACTGAATTCCTAAACTAAAAACAATACTTCATTCCCATGCAAAGGTAATATGAAGCTGTAAAGTTTTGGATATCTCAGAGGAAAAATTATTATATAAATCTAGAAAACTTTCATGGTCTCTATTCTTTTTTTTTTTTTTGCAAAACATATGTATGGGTAATTCTTCAACATTAACCCTTACAAAGCTTTCTGTTATAAATTTTTCCTCCCTAGTCCCCACCCTTCCCTTAGATGGCAGGATATCCACTACATGTTAATTATGTTAAAATACTTGACAAATCGAATATATGTATACCTATTTCCACACTTATTGTTGTGCAAGAAAAATCATATCTACAAGAAAGAAAAATCAGATAAAGGAAACACAATGCAAGCAAACATCAATCGAGAGCATGAAAATGTTATGTTGTGGTCCATATTTCACATCCCTTTGTCTGGGTGTATATGGCTTTCTTCACTGAACAATTGGAAGTGGTTTGAAACATTTCATTGTTGAAGAGAGCCATGTCCTTCAGAATTGATCATCATATAGTATTGTTGTTGCCGTGTATAATGATCTCCTGGTTCTGCTCATTTCACTCAGCATCAGTTCATGCAAGTCTCTCCATGCCTCTCTGAAATCATCCTGATGGTCATTTCTCACAGAACAATAATATTCCATAACATTCATACATCATTATTTATTCAGCCATTCTCCAATTGATGGGCATCCATTCAGTTTCCAGTTTCTAGCCACTACAAAAAGGGCTGCCACAAACATTCTTGCACATGTGGGGCCCTTTCCTTCCTTTATGATTTCGTTGGGATATAGGCCCAGTAGAAATGCTGCTGGGTCAAAAGGTATGCACAATTTGATAACTTTTTGAGCAAAGCTCCAAATTGCTCTCCAGAATGGCTGGATCCATTCACAGCTCCACCAACAATGCATCAGTGTCCCAGTTTTCCCACAACCCCTCCAACATTTGTCATTATCTTTTCCTGTCATTTTAGCCAATCTGACAGGTGGGTAGTGGTACCTCAGGGTTGTCTTAATTTGCATTTCTTTGATCAATAGTGATTTGGAGCACCTTTTCATATGACTACAAATAGTTTTAATTTCATCCTCTGAAAATTGTCTATTCATATCCTTTGACCATTTATCGATTGGAGAATGGCTTGGATTCTTATAAATATGAGACAATTCTCTATATATTTTAGAGATGAGACCTTTATCAGAACCCTTAAATGTAAAGATGATTTCCCAATTTATTGCTTTCCTCCTAATCTTGGCTTCATTGGTTTTGTTTGTACAAAAACTTTTTAATTTAATATAGTCAAAGTTATCTATCTGGTGTTCAATTAAGAGTCGTGGTCTCTATCCTTGAGGAAAAGGAAAAACAAGAAATATTTATGGATGTGAGTAGGTTTTCAGAACCATAAGCCCTTCTCCCCCTTCTAATGCTTCTCTGTTTATTCTTCCTCTAAATCTCATTTATATAACCTAGTTACTATTTTTATCTTGACTGCCCCAATCTTTCTTTTGAGCCACCTTCTTGTTTTTTTTTGTTTGTTTGTTTTTTGTTTTTTTTTAAATTTTATTTTATTTGCATAACATATGTGTAGGTAATTCTTCAACAATAACCCTTACATAGCTTTCCGTTACGAATTTTTTCCCCCCAACTCCCCACCCCTCCTCTAGATGGCAGGATATCCACTACATGTTAATTATGTTAAAATATTGGCAAATGGAATATATGTATACATATTTCCAAACTTATCATTGTTGTGCAAGAAAAATCTTATCTACACAAACGATATATCAGATAAAGGAAACACAATGTAAGCAAACATCAATCAAGGAGTATGAGAATGTTATGTTGTGGTCCACATTTCGCATCCCTCCCTCTGGGTGTATATGGCTTTCTTCAGTGAACAATTGGAGGTGGTTTGAAACATTTCATTGTTGAAGAGAGCCATGTCCATCAGAATTGATCGTCATATAGTACTGTTGTTGCCGTGTATAATGATCTCCTGGTTCTGCTCATTTCACTCAGCATCAGTTCATGTAAGTCTCTCCAGGCCTCTCTGAAATCATCTTGCTGGTCATTTCTTACAGAACAATAATATTCCATAATATTCATATACCATAATTTATTCAGCCATTCTCCAATTGAAGGGCATCTATTCAATTTCCAGTTTCTAGCCACTACAAAAAGGGCTGCCACAAACATTCTTGCACATGTGGGGCCTTTTCCTTCCTTTATGATTTTTTTGGGATATAAGCCCAATAGAAATGCTGCTGGGTCAAAGGGTATGCACAGTTTGATAACTTTTTGAGCATAGCTCCAAATTGTTCTCCAGAATGGCTGTATCCGTTCACAGCTCCACCAACAATGCATCAGTGTCCCAGCCCTCCCACAACCCCTCCAACATTCATCATTAACTTTTCCTGTCATTTTAGCCAATCTGACAGGTGTGAAGTGGTATCTCAGGGTTGTCTTGATTTGCATTTCTCTGATCAATAGTGATTTGGGGCAACTTTTCATATGACTATAAATAGTTTTAATTTCATCCTCTGAAAATTGTCTGTTCATATCCTTTGACCATTTATTGATTGGAGAATGGCTTGAATTTTTATAAATATGAGACAATTCTCTATATATTTTAGAGATGAGACCTTTATCAGAACCCTTAAATGTAAAGATGATTTCCCAATTTATTGCTTCCCTCCTAATCTTGTCTGCATTGATTTTGTTTGTACAAAAACTTTTTAATTTAATATAGTCAAAGTTATCTATCTGGTTTTCAATTAAAAGTTCCAGTACTTCTTTGGACATAAATTTATTCCATCTCCACAGGTCTGAGAGGTAAACTATATTATGTTCCTCTAACTTGTTTACAAAATCACTCTTAATATCCAGATCATGAACCCATTTAGATCTTATCTTGGTATGTGGTGTTAGATGTGGGTCAAGCCCTAATTTCTTCCACACTAGTTTCCAGTTTTCCCAGCAGTTTTTGTCAAATAGTGAATACTTATCCCAAAAGCTGGGGTCTTTGGGTTTATCAAAAACCAAATTGCTATAGTTATTGCCTAGTTTGTCTTGTGATTCTATCCTATTCCACTGATCGACTACTCTATTTCTTAGCCAGTACCAAATGGTTTTGATGACCGCTGCTTTATAATATAGTTTTAGATCTGGTACAGCAAGTCCACCATCTTCAGCCTTTTTTTTCATTAATCCCCTTGAAATTCTTGACCTTTTGTTTTTCAAAATGAACTTTGCTACTATTTTTTCTAGATCTGTAAGATAATTTCTTGGGAGTTTGATTGGTATGGCACTAAATAAGTAAATTAGTTTGGGTAGTATTGTCATTTTTATTATATTCGCTCGTCCTACCCATGAGCATTTTAAGTTTTTCCAATTGACTAGGTCTGATTTGATTTGTGTGGAAAGTGTTTTGTAATTTAGTTCATATAGTTCCTGACTATCCCTTGGCAGATAAATTCCCAAATATTTTATACTATCAACAGTTATTTTGAATGGGATTTCTTTTTGTATCTCTTGCTGCTGAACTTTATTGGTAATATATAATAATGCTGATGATTTATGTGGATTTATTTTGTATCCTGCCACTTTGCTAAAGGGAGCCACCTTCTTGTTTAAGTGAATGTTAAACACATAGTATAAATTTTCTTATGTAGAAAAAAACATTAACAATTTGCCCATGTTTAAATAGATTGTCCATGTTGAGTTCCTTAAAATGGATTTTTGATATTGGCTCTTATGTGTTTAATTTTCTGGTAAGTTCAGGTTAAGTTGATGGAAAATACTGAAAATCTGTAAATTCACTGAATGTCCATTTTTCCTCATTCAAAATTATAAATAATTTTGCTGCATATGATATTTTTTGGCTGCAGACCTTGTTCTTTTGATGGTCTGTATATATAATTCCAGCACTTGTGTGTAGTTTGCTGATAGGTCTTATCCACTTGCAATTGTAGCTTCAGTGTATTTTAATTGATTTTTTCTTGTTTCTTGTGAAATTTTCTCTTTGATTTGGGGATTTTGAAATTTGGCAATAACATTCCTGTGTGTTTTCCACAAAGGATCTCTTTGGGGTGGTGATGAGTGGATTTTTTTCTATTTGTACTTTTCTCTCATGTTCTATCACTCGAGGACATTTTTCTTGGATTATTTCTTCATTATTTTGTCAAGGTTCTCTTTTTTGCTCACAACTTTTTGGCAGTCCAATATTCTTATGTTTTCTCTTCTTGATCTGTTCTCTAGATCTGTCATTTTTCTTATAAAATGTCTCACATTCTGTTCTACTTTCTCATCCTTTATCATCTGTTTTATTATTTCTTGGTCTCTCATAGCTTCACTGGCTTTTTAAAGAATTATTTTCATCTTTGAGACTCTTATACCTCCTTTTCTAGTTGATTAACTTTTCTCATAAGCTTCTTATTTTTCTTGGGTGGTTTTTTAAAAAGTTGTTTTCTCAATGCTTCTCATTTGATTTTTAAATTCTTATTTGAGTTCTTCTATAAATTCTGCCTGGGCAGGGAGCCATTTCATGTTTTTCTTTGGGGTAGAAGATGTTTTTGCTAAAGTATCCTCCTCTGAAGAAGAACCTTGGTCTTCCCTGTTCCCATATGTTCTTTCTTCTTTGCCAATTAATTTTTTTTAATAAGAAGTATTATTGTAAGCACCTTTAATAGTGAGGTGGGAGGATGGTGCCTAAAGCCTCCCTTCAGCTCTCTTAACAACCCCAAAATAAGACTTCCTCCCTCCTGCAAGTGTCCATAGTCAGCAGTGTCCCTGCCCAGCTGTTTCTGCACTCACCTGGTGCTGCTTCCTTCTTACCATAGGCTGTATTTTAGCAGCATAGTTGGGCCCAGTGTTCTCAATCAACAGAGCTTCCCTTAGTCTCCCCCACTCAAACCCTGACTGGACAAACAGTATGGAAGGTGAAAATGTCTGTGGTTCCTTTTGAGGTTCCAGCCACACCCACCTAGTCTGAGGGGTCCCCACTTGATGTTTCTCTGGAGCTAGCCTGGAGGTGTTAGCACTCTAGACAGGTTAATATCCAGCTTAGGGTCTTTTGTCAGATTTTCTTGAATTGTATCAAGAGGATTCCCATTCTGCACAAGTCTTCTTGATTTTTAACTAGTTTATGTTTGCCTTGAGGTGCAAATTTGTCCTATTTATGGGGAAAATTGGGAGATCTTGAAATTTACCAACCTACTGTCATCTTCCCAGAATCTTCTGTGATAAGCTCTTTTTCTTCTTTTTTAATTTTTTTTTATTAAAGCTTTTTATTTACAATACATTTGCATGGGTAATTTTTCAACATTGCCCCTTGCAAAACTTTCTGTTCCAAATTTTTCCCTTCTTCCCCTCACCCCTCCCCTAGATGTCAGGTAGTCCAATACATGTTAAATATGGTAAAATATAAAATAAATCCAATATTTGTATATGTATACAAATTCTTAGAGTTATCTTACTGCATTAAAAAAAATGGATCTAGAAAAAAAACCTGAGAAGGAAAACAAAATGCAAGCAGACATCAATAGAAAGCATGACAATGCTATGTTGTGGTCCACACTCAGGTTCTACAGGCCTCTCTCTGGGTGTAGATGGCTTTCTTCATCACTGAACAATTGGAACTGGTTTGAATCATCTCATTGTTGAAAAGAGCCATGTCCATCAGAATTGATCATCGTATAATCTTATTGTTGCGGTGTTTAATGATCTTCTGGTTCTGCTCATTTCACTTAGCGTCAGTTCATGTAAGTCTCTCCAGGCTTCTCTGAAATCATCCTGCTGATCATTTCTTACAGAATAATAGTATTACATAAGATTCATAAGCCATAATTTATTCAGTTATTCTCCATCTGATGGGCATACATTCAATTTCCATTTTCTAGCCACTACAAAAAGGGCTGCCACAAATATTTTTACACATGTGTGTCTCTTTCCCTCCTTTAAGATCTCTTTGGGATATAAGCCCAGTAGAAACACTTCTAAGTCAAAGGGTATGCACAAGTTGATAACTTTTTGAGCATAGTTCCAAATTGCTCTCCAGAATGGTTGGATCCATTCACAGTTCCACCAACAATGTATCAGTGCCCCAGTTTTCCCACATGCCCTCCAACATTCATCATTATCTTTTCCTGTCATCTCAGTCAATCTGACAGGTGTGTAGTGGTATCTCAGAGTTATCTTAATTTGCATTTCTCTGTTCAATCATGATTTGGAGGACCTTTTCATATGACTACAAATGGTTTCAATTTCTTCATATCAAAATTGTTCATATCCTTTGACCATTTATTGATTGGAGAATGGCTAGAATTCTTATAAATTTGAGTCAATTCTATATATATTTTAGAAATGAGGCCTTTATCAAGAATCCTTGAATGTAAAAATGTGTAGCATTTTCCATCAAACTCCACTTCTTTTCATTTGATAATGTTAAAGATAAACATCACTGTCAATTGAAGAAGAGATGTAGAGGAAGATGAAGAATATAGAGCTATCATTGAATTTGATGATCAGATGCTGTCAAGCATCTGAGAGAACAATTTTAATAGAATGATGAGCATAGACTCCAGATTTCAAGGGAATAAAAAGGAGAAGGATAAGTGCTAGGTGATCATTGGAGTATCAGGGAACTAAATGGAATATGAATGAGCGATACTACAAGGAATTAACAGGGTCAATAATTTTTTGTTGCTTTTTAAGTTCTTTTATTTTTGATTTGTATTTTTTAAATTTTTAATTTTTTTTATTAAAAGCTTTTTATTTACAAAACATATGAGTGATTTTTCTACA
>JAJPUD010008438.1:4483-61974 GCA_023553655.1 Myrmecobius fasciatus | reverse complement strand
ATATGACAAATACAATACATGTATACATATCTATACAGTTATCTTACCGCACAAGAAACATCAGATCTAGAAAGAGAAGAAGAAAAAAAACAACCTAAGAAGGAAAACAGAATGCATGGAAATATTCACAGAAAGCGTTAAAATGCTGTGTTGTGGTTCACTCTCAGTTCCCACAGGCCTCTCTCTGGATGTATATGACTATCTTCATCGCAGCACAACTGGTTTGAATCACATCATTGTTGAAGAGAACCATGTCCATCAAAATTGATCATCGTATAGTCTTGTTGCTGTGTATAATGTTCTCCTGGTTCTGCTGATTTCACTCAGCATCAGTTCATGCAAGTCACTCCAATCCTCTCTGAAATCCTCCTGTTGGTCATTTCTTACAGAACAATAGTATTCCATAACATTCATATACCATAATTTATTCAGCCATTCTCCAATTGATGGGCATCTTTTCAATTTCCAGTTTCTTGCCACTACAAAAAGGGCTGCCACAAACATTTTTGCACATGTGGGTCCCTTTCCCTCCTTAAAAATCTCTTTGGGATATAGGCCCAGTAGAAACACTGCTGGGTCAAAGGGTATGCACTGTTTGATAACTCTTTGAGCATAGCTCCAAATTGCTCTCCAGAATGGTTGGATCCGTTCACAGTTCCACCAACAATGTATCAGTGTCCCAGTTTTCCCACATCCCCTCCAACAGTTATCATTATCATTTCCTGTCATTTTAGCCAATCTGACAGGTGTGTAGTGGTATCTCAGAGTTGTCTTAATTTGCATTTCTCTGATCAATAGTGACTTGGAGCACCTTTTCATGTGACCGGAAATAGTTTCAATTTCTTCGTCTGAAAATTGTCTGTTCATATTTTTTGACCATTTGTCAATTGGAGAATGGCGACACTGCAGTTTTGAAGTGATGGAAATACAAGGATTGAGGGGAAAAAACCCTAAAACAACCAAAAAAAGGTCCTTGAAAAAAAAGTCTTCTGTGGCAAATATTTTTCCTCAAATATCACAAAACTATTCATCCTTCAAATCTCCTGACCTCTAATGTTAACACACAGAATGCATTATTTAGTTGTTGAGTCATTTTCAGTTGTGTCCAATTCTTTATGATTCCATCTGAAGTACTTTTTGGAAAGATGTGAGGACAATTTGCTATTTCCTTCTTCAGCTCATTTTGTAGTTGAGGAAAGTGAGGAAAACAGAACTAAGAAAAAGGAATCTTCTGACTCCTGGCCTGGCACTGTATTCACTGTGCTACCTAGATGCACTCATTATTTTTAGTAAATATAAGCCAAGTAATTCTTGTGGTATGGGGAAATATTTGATTCATTCCCTTCCCTCCTACTTTCCCCTGTTTCCTCCATATCTTAGCTTTTCACCTCTCTGAGAACAAGCTAACTATCATAAAATGAAGCTTGCTTTTTTGAAAAGATAGGGAATTGGATTAAGTCCAGTCAGGAATGGGTTCATATCCCACATCAAATATGTAATGATTCTAAATTTAGAGCTGGCAGAAATCTTAGAAATCCTTTACTTCGGGAGGCAGATGGTGTAGTGGATAAAACTCTTGGTTTAGGAAAACTTAATGTACCTAGTTCAAATCTGGCCACAAAAAGTATTTGTGTGACCCTGGACAAGACACCTAACCATGTTTATTTCAGTTTCCTCATCTGTAAGAGACAGATTCAAGATGGCAGAGAGTAGATAGGTCTTTGTCTGAGCTCTTCCTCGGTTCAACATTAGATCAAACTCTGAATGGGTTTTGGAGTGACAGAACTCTTCAGATAGTTGGAGTGTTAACAAATTTCTTTTTTTTTATTAAAGCTTTTTATTTGTATAACATATATATGGGTAGTTCCCCAACATTGATCTTTACAAAGCTTTCGATTACAAATTTTACCCCCAGTCCCCTCCCCTCCCCTAGATGGCAGGAAGTCCACTACATGTTAATAATGTTGAAATGCTTGAGAAGTTATGCAAGAAAAATCCTATCTACAAGAAAAAAAAAGAATCAGAGAAAGGCAACACAATGCAAGCAAATGTCAATAGAGATCATGAAAATGTTATGTTGTGGTCCATATTTCATTTCCCTCTCCCTGGGTGTATATGGTTTTCTTCAGTGAACAATTGGAACTGGTTTGAGACAATTCTTTGTTGCAGAGAGCCATGTCCATCAGAATTGATCATCATGTAATACTGTTGTTGCTGTGTATGATGATCTCCTGGTGTGTTAACAAATTTCTAGCAGAAGATATTTTGGAAGAACTTCAGAAAATGTCTGTCTCAATCAGGCAGGGAGGGAGGTGGCTTAGTGCAAGCCTAGCTCAGAGACCAAAGGTGAAGAGATTTCTACATGCTGGGTGAACTACTGGGAGGGTCTTAGCCAAAATACAGCACCATTGGCTACTCCGTCCTGGTTCAGAAGTCAGTGGATCAGTAGACTAGCTATGAGACCTTCAATGCAACTATGGAAGACGAATAGTAAGCACCAGCATATTGTAGGACTTGGCCATGCTCACCATCAACATTGGTCACAGGGCAGTGTAAAGAGACTGTTGCTTATAGAGGAATTTTGGGACAATCTATCCTTTGTCCTAAAGAGCATATCTCAAACTTTAAAAATGAGCAAAAAAAATAGCAAAAAAGAGCTCTGATCATAGATAGCTTTTATGGAAACGGAGGAATAGACCTCAAATCCTGAGAACATAAAAAACAAAATGTCTCCAGAAGAAATCTCAAAGGGTGATATGAGTTGGTCTCCAACTCAAAAAGTTCTCTTGGAGGAATTCTAAATGGATCTTAAAAGAATTGGAAGACAAACGGGGAAAGGAAATGAGAATTTTGTAGGAGAGTTTGGAAAAGAAAACAGAAATTAACCGAAGAAATCTACTTCAAAATAGAGGGTAAAAGAGCCATTGAAAGAATCTACTGATCACTTCCTGAAAGAGACCCCAAAACGAAAAATCCAAGGAATATAGTAGCTAAATGTCAGAATTATCACATAAAGGAGAAAATACTTCAAGCAGTCAGAAAGAAAGAATTCAAATATTGAGGAGCCACAATCAGGATTACCTAGGACCTAGCAGTTTCCATTTTAAAGGATGAAAAGGTATAGCCAAGATGGTAGAGTAAAGGCAGGAAGCTGCTTGAACTTTTCCAGTTTCCCTTGAAAACCACATGAAACCAAGCCCCTGAACAGAGTATGATAGAATGAAGTCACTTTCCAGGTCAAGATAGACTGGAAAAATTTCAAGAAAGATCAGTTTCACTTGGAAACTGTGAGAGGGTCTTAATTTCAGCCAATCAGCAACCCTTGGTCCTGGTTCAGTAGAGGAGCAGATCAGTGGGGCAGCCTCCAGTCCCAGCTCAGAAAGCAAATTCTGAGAAACCAGGCTGTTTTCCTGAAAAGAGCAGACAAAGCTACCACCTGCAAACACAAGGGCCCCTGTGCTCAAAGTCAAAGCTCAGAACTCCACAGGAAGCTTGGGACAGTGCCCCCTTTACCTTAGGAGCAGAGCTCAACCATAAAAATAAAAGAAGAGGAAATACCAAAAGGAAAGGAAAGGAAATTATCAAGAAACAGATAAGACTTTTAAAGGCTAGGTGACAATTGAGACAAAAGTTAACTCAACTGATCATTACAAAGTTGAATCTATTTGTGGACTCCAGAAAAGAAACTGTCTTTGAGGACAGAATACAAAATTCTTTTGCATTGAGAACACAAAAAATAGAAAATCTGTACCTTTTAGAACTGGGGATATATCCCTGAGCTGCAATCACACTATCTGCATTAGAAACTGAGATAACTGATGGCAAATTAGGCATAGTGAGGAAAGTTAGCTACAAGATTTTCTAAGGCTACTCTTACTGCTTAAAATAACAATATTGTAATGTTTGCAAAGCACTTCATACATAGACACATGATTTGGGGCTTTCATGGGATAGATTTTTTTTCTATACTCTGAATAATTCTGAAGAACATATAATTAAAGTTAAGCATGGCCCAGGGTAGAACAAAGCTAGATAGAGAATGACTCTCATAATTCTCTAGAAGTACAATGATCAACTCTACAGTCTTTTACTTGTGAGCCTCCTGTATTTCTTAGAGTATTTTATAGGAATTTTTAAGTCTTTTAAAAGTCATCTGATTGTCTTCAAAATTAGAAAACTGAGAGCCCTTTCCCCCTTCCTATCCCCCTTATATAGAGAATGTGTATTCCTCTAAAGAAAAGAGAAAAGCCAGTTCATCCTTTAGCTGAGTTGTGATTATATTTGGATATCGATTTAGGGTTTTAAAATAGGTTTCTTAGCATCACATTTAATGTTATGCTAAGATTTTTTGCACTCTAATTTATTTGCACTCTACAGAGCACTACTTGGCCATATACAATTGTAGCAGTATGTCATGTAATATTCTAAAGAAGCAAATTCAGCTGTCAAATGCATGAACATAGCTCCTGATTAATTTAATGGGAACTGTGTCCATGCATTATAGGCAAGAATCTGGCCCCATGCATTTGTATATGAGAGAAATAAGTAGGAAAAAACCAAAATGTCATGAAACCCAATAAACAGGAAGTTTAATAGCAGATTAAAAATAAAATGAACTTTTCTCTTTGTATCAATCAGTAAGCCCTGCCTGCTAATGAAGAATTCTCATTAATATTTTTCTCTTTGGCTTGTAGATAATAGTTTTCTGACCTGAAAGAAGGAATCCCCCTTGTTAAGTGTTCTACTGTAAAAGAGTAACCTATACTCCAGATCTGGGACAATCTAATTCAATCAAATTGAATACAATTAAAATGAGTCCCATCTATTCCAACAGATACTTACTAAGCATCTACTATACATGAACCACCTTTCTAGATACTGGGAATTCAAAGACAAAATTTGTCCCTGACTTCAAGGAGCTTACTTTGCTGTGGATGATGGGTAACTCTGTGTGTGTGTGTGTGTGTGTGTGTGTGTGTGTGTGTGTATGCCAATTTAAGGTGGAGGGGGAGAGAGAGAGAGAGAGAGACCGAGAGAGAGACAGAGAGAGAGGCAGAGAGAGAGACAGAGAGAGAGACAGAGAGAGAGACAGAGAGAGAGACAGAGAGAGCATTAACCACTAGGAAGCTCAAGAAAGGCTACCTGTAGGAAGGAATATAAGCTGAGCCTTGAATGAAGCAGGGATTCTTGGAAGCAAACAAGCCATTTGGGATCTCTAGGTAAAATTTGAAAAATATATCTCCATCTATTGTATACCAGAGGCTATGAGCTTTCATGATAATGCCTGTGGCTTTATTTCTCTTAAAATAAAGATGTACATGAAATGAGGAGCAGTATTTTTTGACATAAATATGAATGCTGTTTCCTGGATTTCCACCTGCTGCCTTCCTAGTCTCTAGATTTGTTTCATCCTTATTCTGAGGAGTAATAGGGTGCCTACCTTCCACAACTAGGAGGGTGGGTAGGGGTAGAGGCAGTTAGAACTGTACAAACATGCCCCTGAATATACAGTGAACATTGATGAAGATAGTAGAGAATTGCTTCTTTATATTTAATGATTCCAAAAAGCCATGAACCATGAGCCATGTGTGTTTTTTCCAGCTATTTTGGGAACATTGTCCTGGCAAAAGCAGTAAAAAGGAGATTCTGAGAAAACTGGAGCAGAATCATTAACATGTCAATTTAATCTATTAACAGATTTTTTTTGAGTATCTATTTTATTTGAAGCACCATACAATTGGCCAGTAGAAATAAAAGGGCTGCTGATTTATTTGGGAAAAATAAGGCATATAGGCCATACACAGAAAAGAAGTTTAAAAAAATCAAGGTAGATAATTAGTGTCACTAATTTTAAGACAGTAAGTTCTGGGGAGTTTACCTAGTTTAATCTCTGGTTCCTCTCCACCATGTCTATGAAGGCAAGAACTACATAGTAACTTTTGTCAGGAAATGAGATAGTTTTAAATCTGAAATGATCAGAGAATTCCTAGATTTGAAGGGTATGAATAGAAAACTCAATGTTCACATGGTCATTTAGATAATTGAAAAAGGTTTGCCCTCCTGCCTATCTTCCCTTCAGACTTCTTGGGGGTATTCTGAGGGAAGGGTATTCTTCTCTAAATGCTATTAATTTAAGTCTCATTCTGGTTGGTTTTTACCACTACTTGCTACTAGTTTTTGATGACTTATTTTCATTTAACTAATAAACTGGTTTTAGCTTTTACAGTTTTTGTTTAATCATTTCAATCATATCTGACCATGAAAAAAAACTACCCTGGATATTATAAAGCTTGTCCTAACTGGGGAGAGAAGATGAATAAGGAAGATCTATTGTCCAGATTATGGCATGAATTTGGACTGGAGAACTCATCCATTGGCATACATACACTGAATTTGAGTGGGAATAGACAAGTTGAGTTTACAGTTAAATGGGAAGAGTGTCATGGGCTGGATTACATTTAGGAAAGTGAAAAGTTCTTTAGGCCACACTATTAAACAAGGTACCATGTTTTTAATAATAATAGTAGTCTGATGAAGTTGTTTGACTGTGAGACATAATGTTTTTTTTCTTTTTGCTGAGGCAATTGAGGTTAAGTGTCTTGCCCAGGGTCACACAGCTTGGGAATGTTAAGTGTCTGAGATCGGATTTGAGCTCAGGTCCTCCTGACTTCAGGGCTGGTGCTCTATCCACTGTGCCACCTAGCTGCACCAAGACATAATTTCTCTACAGTTTCTGAAGAGTCAAAAAGGGATAACGTCCACAGGGCAATGACAAGACAATGGCAGGTGTGAGTAGGCTAAAACACATTACAAGTGGAAAATCTTGAATGTAAAACAAAATGAAAGATTTAAGTAAATATATTAGCAAAAATAGTCAAGCTGGCCATGTGAAAACAAAAGGTAATTAATGTATATCTTCTGCATTTCACTGGAATCTTTACAATAAAATAAAATGATGTAGGTCCCTAGAACATTGGAAAGACCCCTTGTGACAAGTTTGTAGAAGGATATGGATGAGAGTCAAATAGGTTAAGTAGACTAAATTGTAATCTGCATTATTGGAAATTATACTCAAATTCAAGACAATATAATTTAGGATAGGTGAATGCAAAGGAAATGAGCAAAGATGAACTGAAGGATTGCTTTGCAGCAGTGACAATTGAGTTTAGGTAGAATACATTTTTAATAGAGGCAACAGGATTTCATAATTTCCCTCTTGAACTTTTAGCAGCCTAGATATAGGTGTGGAAAATGATGATGAGGGTAGAAATTACCAAGTATTAAAAAAAAGAGGAAAAGCTTAACAATTTCAGATTTTAAAGTCTATAGAAGGCCTTGTGAGGTTGAATGATCAATGCAAGTTTGAGTTTTTACAAAAGTGTGTTTGCTCTGTTAGCTATGTATGGAAATAAATGGTAAATTGAATCTACTGAAGGAAAATGCCCAATTAATATGGGATTGATTGGATTGCCAATGGTCTGAATTCTTGTTTTTATAATGATCATTGTGGAAAATGATAAGTAGCCCTCAAAATGATGGTCTCCAAGTGTAGTTCTGAGGGCAATCAACTTCTCCCATCTGCATAGTTCTTTATATCTGTACTTTTGGAATATAGAAGCAGCTAGTGTAGCCCATGAAAGAATGACCTCCATGATGAAATGGATACATTGATGTTTGCTTGAGCTACATGATGATTTCTTTCTGGATACATCAAGACAGGGGCTGAAATGAGTTGTTTCTTCTGGGCAGTTAATGTATCTTGTAGTTCTGGTGTTTGTTCAGAAGATTTAGGAACCAATGAAGCAGAGGTTCTAAAAATAAAGTGATAGTAAAGTCAGAGTCAAGAAATGGATTCGAGTTTACAATCTCTTTATCTTCTCTGCTTTTGGAAAAGTCTAATTATAAGGACATTTTTCATTATTTTATTACTAAAATTTTCTATTTGAAATTTCTATCTATTGTTTGTAGTTTTGCTGCATTACACCAACCATCTTTTTGGTACTCTGAGATATCCACTTAACTATCCTGGAATTGGCCATTATCAGCAGCTAATTCAAATGATGGGACTAATTCAATTTGTAACACTGAACCACTCCCACTATTCTATCCAATAAAGACCAGGGGAATCTCTAGGTACCCTGAATATACTAGGTTCTTAATTGTTAAATCAGACGCTTTCCTCTGAGAACTCTCCTTTCATATAACTACAGAAAGGAACATTCCTGGGTCTTAATTCCCGTGGAAGGAAGCACAAGGGTAATATGTAAACATACAAAAGGAAATGCAGGAAGGGGAAATGGTAACAAAAATTGAGTACAAAAGTTTCACTGGTCCCTAATCTGGCCCGTATAAGATGTACCCAGTGCTATAAGAAAGCATATTCTGGTTTTATAAGAACATATAATCTGGTCTTTAATAATTTTATAATTATTATAATTATCAGGCTCTTTCAAGCCACTCATGTTACTTTTAATCATCTCCCAACAGTAGCTAATGGGAGAAGATTATGGCTGCTGTCTATAATTCTGCCATGTAAATATACTGTATTGATAATTTCTTACTGGTGCATTTACACAGGAAGTATGGGTGTGGCCTCTTATGGTTTCTTCACATGAACTACTAACAGCAGTAATTGCTAGCTCTTGGAATTGCTGAAGTATTATTTCTATGTCCATTGGCAAAAGACATAGGAGACCTCATATAATGGTTCCCCTTTGCTAATTAAAATATTACATTATTTAGAGAGGATTGTGTCTGTATTTCAGGGATCTCTATGGTGAATGTAATGAGATCTCCTGAAGTCATTTCATGTCTAATCCCTTTGAGTCTCCATAGAGTTGGTGCTATAGGGGTTATTGATGAGTTCTGCAGTAATAAATTTCAATTATGTTGAATGTCTGTTTGTCCTTTGCCTATTTCAGATATGAATAATGAGTATTTTTGAACAAATGAAGTTTTAATGCTTTCAAGTATTGTATACATTGAGCAAGAATTAAAGGGGGGATACTAATAAGTAAAATTAGGTAAATTAATGAATAAATTATGGTCCACCCTAAGGCCCTTTGTGATGTAATGCTGTGTCTTGTGTACAGGTCTTTTGGCAAAATTGGACTTAGAAGTTTGGAATCCACCAATGAACCCTTGAAAAGAGCATGGCAAGAGTTTGGTGGGGTGTTTTTTTTCTCCTTTTTGTGCATTACAGGATATTAAACACATGACTGAGAGTTGGGCAGGGTGGAATATATGACTATACAAATTTTAAAAATTTATTATTGCTTTTGTTTACCATTGCCCACTTCTTTTGGAAATTCTCTTATTTAGATGGAAAGTTTTGGATAATATCAGACAGTTATCTCTTTCTGAGGAATGCTGACAAACCAGTTTTTTGTTTTGTTTTGTTTTGTTTTTGTTTTTAAAGCAAGTTGAGATTCACAAAGCTGAATATGATTTATGTTCATAGTAACCTTTATCTTGGGTGTTTGTGATTGAAAACAATTAAAATTACCAGAGTCAACAGTCTGCAAACAATGTAGTGTAATTTGGTTTGGTTTATCTCTTGCCCTTCTCCACATTTCATGTTTCATTATTTAGCTTCTCTTGTACACTGAATCTACTCAACCATTCATGCATGTGCCTGGCAAGAAGTGCATTTGACAGCTCCGGGAATATGATCAAGCAATGTTGTCAAATAGTTATACCAAAAGTACAAAGCATCCTGACTAAGCTGTCAATAAGAAATGACAGTACAATAACAGTGTAAATTATCATATCAAAATATTCTCTATATACACTAAAACCAGAACCTCCCCATCTCAAGCCTTAAATTAATCAGAATTTGCTATTTGAAACTGTTAAGAGAAAGTAACAAACCAAAAAAAAAATCCTCATTAAAAATATGTATTTTTTTAAAAGCAGCTTAGAAGAGATTTTCTAGAGTCTATACACCTTCAGTTACCAAATTTAAATCTTTGTTATCTGCAATAAGAGTTACAAAATGCCATGGATAGGGCATTAGACACAGAGCAAGAAAGTTCTATGTACAAATCTAGCCTCAGAAACTTATTACTATTGCACTTTGGGCAAATCATTTAATTTCTCTGTGGCTTAGTATTTTTATTTATCAAATGAATGAGTTGTATTATTAGATAATCTCAAGATCATATGCAGCTCTAAATCCATGATCCTATAAATGATGGCTCTGCAATATTACAAAATCCTTAATAATTAAAAAAAAGAGCAATTCAGTTTAAAATATTGTCCGTGCTAAAAAAAAAGTGGGAAACAAAACTTTTTTTAAAATTTACCCCAGAATTTGCCTCTAGAAAATTCAGTTAACTTTTTTAGCATTTTGGTTTATAATCTGTTCATAGGACAAGGGTTGGTTAAGATTTCCTAAAACTCCTTTTCTTTTAAAGGTTTTTTTGTTTTGTTTTGTTTTGTTTTGGAATGCTAATATATACATAGAAATTCCTTATTAGAGAGATTAAAGGAACACCAGTATGTTTTAATCTCTTTCACAATTGCTTTGTTTTTCTTCTTCTAAAGTCCTTGGCATAACAAATAGCATTGAAATAATTTATAGAGAAACATTTGTTAACTTTTATTGTAAAAATCACATACATATTTGTCAATGACTTAGAAGGAATATAAACATATTTATGTACACTGAGCTATATACAGGGTAAAGCAATCAAGATTATGCCTCAGGGTGTCATATTTAGAGGGTGCCAAATGTAGAAGATACTGACAACACTTTCAGGCCTTGAGCAGCATGGAAACAATATAGGTTAGCAATTAGTGAGAATAATTACTTTTAATAGGAAGTTACCAGATAACAGATTGAAGTGACTACTTCCTGCCCCTCCCACCCAACTGGAATGAGTGAATGTTTCATTCTTCTTGCCCTAGGTATAGTTTATCATGCTTGCTTAAGGCCCAACAATTCTTACTTGCAAGATCTATAGAAACACATTTGCTTGGAGAGCCTTCTTCTTCCAAGCAGGAATAAAACTTTTGAGTCATTGTAAGTTTTTCTGTTGAAATTTTTTTTTCTTCTTTTCTCTCTGTCTCTTACAATGTAAAGACTTTTCAATTTAAATTGTCCTTTGAAAACTGTCAGTGGTTCCATTTTGACCTTTAAGTTTTGGCTCAAGCATTTTTTTATGATCTCTGGTCCTTATTTTGTAGCAATATTTGCTCACTAATTGGTAGCATCATTGAAACATGTTCTATTGTGGCCTATAATTTAGCTCATTCATTGCCATTCCTGTTGCATATTCCTTTTAGGAACATCAACATTTGTAAGCTAAGGAATTCTTTCTTAATCCTCAAGTCATTATTTAAAGGCAGGAGTGGCTCAGTAAAAATAGCACAATTATTAAAACCAAGGCATTTAAGTTTTTTTTTTTTTTCCAAATTTTCTTATTAGATGGAAGAGGCATTCTGCAACCATTTTCAAGCTATTGAAAGGATTTCAACCATGAAAGGGCAGATATGTATTCATTAGTTCAATCTGTGAATATATGCAATGTGGCCTGATTTTATTTCATGGCTTCAGTTTTGAATTATTTGCAGGTTCTTTCAAATGATGAGTTGTCAGTTATAGCGAAATCCATTTAGAACACCCCTCTGTAAACTTGCAGCTAGGCTCTTTGCTCAAGAAGTCCTTTCCTCAATTCTATTTGCCTGGATTACAGGGACCATAATGAAATTGAAAGAAAAGATCATTACAAAATACATGGCTATGAGACCCCAACTTTTCAGTCCATGTTCTTTTAGTTAAATCAAAGGACTGGATAAATTATAGTTTTTTAACTATTCATTGGCATGACTGTAAATCTCTTTTTGTAGCCAACCTTGAGTAAATAGATTTAAAAACATATATCAGGAACTTACCCTGCAGGAGAAATAGAGAGTGAACTTTATAAGCTATGCATAACAAAGGATCAGAGACCCAGTGCCAAATTGGACTTAAGTGGCTAAAGTCTTCTCCACTGCTTATAAGTTCTCTCTTTGTTCTTTTCTTTGTTTGGACTTTAACTTTTTTTTTCTATACTTTTACTCCTTGCCAACTTTTTTAGCCATACATGCCTACAAAATAGAATGTAGACATTTTAAAAAAGCTGTTGTTTTATTCACACAACATTCACACAACAACAAATTATCATGTAGATTTCAATTTTTCCTCTATAGCCAGAGGGTATAAAATAGCAGTAATTCTGATAGAGAAACCAACTATGGAGGTACTGGGAGGTTTAGTCGCCATAAGTAGTCCTTATTTGTAAATAGGAAAACTATGATCATTCTTCTGGCTTAGGATATTGTCATTATTTACATGAGAACAATCAAAGATATCTATTGGAAATCTCTTCCATATGTGGAAAAGCAGAATGATTCAAACAAAACTTCCTTATTTATATGTCTCCCTGGGACTACTTGGGTCAGTAAAAGAAAGCATTGTCTTTTTTTTTCTATATGCCAGATCCTTTCTTCTTGCAACATGTCAGAATATATAGATAGAAATTTGTTATCCCTTGCAGAAAATTGCACATTAATAAATGTTATTATTTTCTATTTGAAATACAGTTAAATATATTCACTTGTAAAGTTTTCCCACTTGCAGGAATTTGCTTTTCAAATCTAGAAGGATATTGTTTTTCTCCAAGGGCAAACTCATCATTCACCTTTCTTTAGTTTTACTCTTGTCTGCCAATATCATGATGTTCCTTTCCTCAGTTGTCTGTCTAGGATTATTGATAGATGCAACAAGAGGGCTAGAAGCCAAGGACAGAAACTCTTGACCTACTTTTTACTTGGCTTTGGAGGACTTGTTTACCAGCAATGTCAATAATTACTCAAGGAGTAGCCATTTATCCTTTAAATCTGGCATGCTACTTTTTATTTTAAATGTTTCTTAACAGCTTTTTAAATGAAGAAGATGTCCTTATTAGTTGAAAATTGGTTTAATGGCCATACTGTATCAACCGCCCTAAGGAACAGAAGTTATTTATAGGTAATCATAGATATATTCACTACCCTCTATTTGACTTAGTGAGGCAAGTCCAATCTTCTCAGGGCCCAATTGTAGCACAGGGACCAATCTGTTCAAAGTTCTTATTTATTGATCTATTTTAGGTCATTTTAATTCTCTTTAAATTCCCCCTCAGTCTTCATCATTGTTAATTAAGCCATCTTCTAGAATCATGATTTGTCCCTAAATAGTTCCAAACTTTTGCTTAAGTCAGTAACCTAATTGAGACTAGTCAATCCCTTAGCTTTTATTAAACATCTATGCACCAAACACTGTGCCTTATAAGCATGGAGATACCAAGAAAGGCAAAATACCAAATATCCCTGTTCTCAAGGAGTTTACAGAGTAATGGGGAAAAGTAAAAATAAGATTTTTATGGAAAAAAAATTTGGGAGAGCCTCAGGGACCATTGCTTGGAATAGATATCAGTTTTGTTGGTGGAAGTAGGTGTATAGTAACAGATTAAACTGTCACTACATCTTTCCATTTTATGCAAATTGTTATTGAGAAAATACCTAATAATCTAGCAGCATGAACAAAATCTTGTCCACTACTTTTAAGCAGTTGGTGACCTTAGATAAGCTGCTTATTGACTTTCATGTTTTTAACATACTCTATTCAACTTCTTTTCCCTTTCTATAAGTCTCTCTGAGTCTAGAGATAAAAGGAGGTTTATTCATTTTTTTCCGCATTTCCATCTCTTAACCAGTGGTTACTGCCCATCATGCCCCACTCAATTGCTTTGTAAGTATGCTAAAACCCAATCTTTGACCTCTTGACTAGAGAATTTGCCTTATTCATAATCCTTTTAGGAGATTAATTTTTGCTTACTTTGAAGGTTTCATCTTCAGATTTACCACACCATTTACACAGAAATGAAATCTTCATGCTGCACCATCTGATTATTGCCAAATTGTGAAGGGAACTCTTCCAAATGGATACATAGCACATGGATGTTCTATTTCCAGATATATGAAAAGTCTCAGAAAGTCTAGTTGACTTCTTTGGCTTCTCTGCACCATTATCAAGCAAGAATATATTAAGTACTCTCTGTGTCCCAGATGGAGGCAGGTAGGTGATTCAGTGGCTAGAATGTTGGACCTAGAGTCTGGAAGACTCCAGTTGAAATCTGACCTCAGACAATTAATGTGTGACCCTGAGCAAAGGATTTAACCCCTGTTTGTTTTAATCCACTGGAGAAATAAATGGCAAACTACTCCAGTATCTTTGCCAAGAAAAACCCCTGGACAGCATTTGAGGGCTATGGTCTATGGGATTACAATGAGTGGGAAACATCTGAACAACTGAATAACAATATGTCCTAGGTATTATACTAAGTAGTATTGAAAGGCACAAGAAATATGGTCCCTCTCCTCAAAGAATTTACATTCTAACGGGGACATGGATGGGCTGATAAATGTTTAACAACCAGCTTTCTGGAAAAAATTCACTCACAACATTTAAGTTTATTACACGTTATTAAAATTGTCTTCATCACTTAAATCTAGACAACCAATTAATAAATCATTAATAAATGATTTGTAGCAGTTGCCTATTTCTGAAATGCAGAGATATTCACAATAAAATTAACAATTGGCTCTGGAGAAGAAAGAAGTTAGCTCTGACATAGCGTTCTCTCTCTCTCTCTCTCTCTCTCTTTTTTTTTTTTGCTGAGGCAATTGGGGTTAAGTGACTTGCCCAAGGTCACACAGCTAGGAAGTGTTAAGGGTCTGAGATCACATTTGAACTCAGGTCTTCCTGACTTCAGGGCTGGTGTTCTATCCACTGTGCCATCTAGCTGCCCCCAGCTCTGACATATCTCAAAGGAAAGAGACTGTATGTAACTATCGACATCCATACAAGATAACAAAAACTCCTATAACATACTAGAAGTATATATAGGGATAGAGCATCTTGTATAAAATGAGACTGAAACTGAATTTTGATGGAAGCCAGATACTCTTTTCAATCCTCTCATTAAAAAAAGTAAACTTTTCTTGCATTATTGTGTTTCTTGTTTTACTATAAGATTGCTACATCAAATAGGAAAATTTATTCCTAATACTCTATAACTTAGCCTATTCACATAATATCAACTTTCTAGGAATTAGAAAACTACAAAGATTGGGGGCCGGCAGGAAAGGTCCAAAGTCAAAACCACATCCCTAGCTTCAATTCACTTTCTATATGACCTTAATCTCTGGATCACATCTCTATGTACAAAATGTGGAGGATGGACTAGATCTTTTAGTTCTAAGTTTTGTATCCTATCATCTCAGAAAAGATGGACTATAAATAATACTTCCAGATAACTTGTTGAGAATTCAGATGTAATTTCTGAAGCAATTGAATATATTTCAGGTGCCAATTTTCTTGCACAAATACAGCGTATTCACATATCCAATGAAGTTCATGTTTTCCCAGTCCATATTCCTGTAGCGTTGGTAATGCTACTTTTGTTGTTCTATCCTTCAAACTGGACCATGGACATCTCTGGCACTTTGTATTCAATATTTCTAAATCTGAATTTATCGTAATCCCTCCCCCTCCCAATTTTTTTTCTTGCTATCCATGATTCTGTGAATGATAACTTTATTCTCTTTGTCATCCAAATATAAGATAAAAACCCTTAAAGTCAAGTGTTTTTAACCTTTTATGTGTATGTGTTGTGAAATACTTTAACAGCCCAATGAAGCTTATGGACTCAGAATAGTGTTTTTAAATACATAAAATAAAATACATAGGATTACAAGGGAAACCAAACACACTGAAGTACAATGATTTTTTTTAAAGTCCATATCCCTACTTAAAAACTTGTGCTTTAAGTTATCTTTGACTCTCTTGACTCCCCTTTCTTTTTGTTCCCTAATTATGAAGTGATACTTCCAAATGTCTTTCCTATTGAGTACTTTCTTTCCACTTTCCTCTAGCCTCTGGGTCCTCATTATCTTCCTCCAGATTATTTCCACACTTTTCTAACTAGTTTTCCTGCTTCCAGTTCTCTGGATACTATTCTGTTTTGAATACTACTTTCAAGTTAATCTTCCTAATGGACAGCTTTAATTATGTAACTTAAATCTATACCAGTTGGATTATGTAATTGACACAAGCTATGTACACACAAGCTATACTCATGGCTAGCTTACATTGTTAAATGTTTTTGTAGTGGACAGGAGAGACAACCTTTTAATAGATCTCTTAGAGCTTGCATATTGCAATATATTCTCATAGAGGCTTAGTAAGTCTGTTTTTACAAGTATGAGATGGAGGGCCCCAGGCCATTTGAGAATCAGAACAAAGGAGATGGTCTATAACTTTTTCTCTAGTTTTACTACGTGGGCATAGAAAAGTCTTTTAATTAGTTGTGCCATAACTGAATGTGTAAAGAAAAGATTTGAATGATTGGAAATTCCCCAGAAACTTTTTGAGTAAGGAGGAGGAAGAGTACGATAAGCTTCGAGGCAAGGAAATATTCTTGTATTGTTTCTCTGCTCCATCTTCTATTTTTTTTGTAGTTTCATTATTTCTTGGTGTCTTACAATGCTATTTTGATTCTTCTTGCTTGATTCTAGCTTTCAGTGAGTTATTTTCTTAAGATTTTGGACTTCTATTTCAAAAACATGAACTGATGCTTAGTGAAATGAGTGGAACCAGAACATTATACAAGAGCAACATTGTGTGATGATCAACTATGATAGACTAAGCTCTTCTCAATAATACAGAAATTCAAGGCAATTTCAAAAGACATGTGATGGAAAATGGCATCTACATCTAGGGAAAGAACCATGGAGTCTGAGTGCAGATTGAAGCATACCATATTCACTTTTTAAATTTGTGTTTTGTTTTGTTTTGTTTTCTTTTTCATGTTTTTTTTCCTTTTGTCATGATTATTCTTTCACAAGACTAATATGGAAATATGTTTAATGTGATCATATGTAATTATAACCTATATCATAATGTTTTCTGTCTTAAGAATGGAGGTGGAAAAGGAGGGAGAAAAATTTGGAAATTATAATCTTGCAAAAATGAATGTTGACAACTAACTATATGTAATTGGGAAAATATATAATACTTTAAAATGAAAAAAAGGAAACAAAAAGATATGGGACCTCTTTTCCAATTGGTTAATTTCTTTTCTTAATTTTCTTGAATTGTTTTTATTTTTTTCCCAAATTTTTCATCAATTTCTCTTATTTTATTTTTAATTCCTTTTTTAAGTTCTTATTTTTTGGGGGGGCTAGGAGTGGCTTTTTTATTTTTTTTATAATTTATTTTTTTTTTATTTTTCTCTGAGTATGAACCCAGATCTTCTTTTATACCATATGGTCAAATTCTTTTTCCTTTGCTTACTCATTTTTATTTTGTTAGCACTTTTTTATTACTATAATCAGATTTTAATCCTGAGTTGTAGATAATGTTGTCCCAGGTCCTTCTTACTGTTATTTTTATAATTCTGTATAGGAGCTCAAACTGTTGTGCCATAGTTCCCACGTCTCAGTTTCCCTCAGTTGCTCTGTTTCAGTTTCCCTTAATTGTTCTGCCCAAAAATAGCAACCCCCACTTCCTGACCATCAGAAATAATTGGACTCACATTCCAAAGGAGTCATAAAACCTCCAGATGTCCAGCCTCAATGTACCCCTTATCTTTTGGCTCCAGACTTACTGTCTTTCTTTCCCAAATTCAGCACTCTTTACTCCCTACCTGTCAGAAATGAATTTATAGTTTCCTTGGATCCCAGATGTTTCTCAGCTGTGCCCATGAGTTCTTTGTCTTCCTGAGCTATGGAAACTATAAAATTCGTGACGCCCCTCAATGAACTACTGAATACTTTGTGATATTAGTCCTATTCAGTCAGCTGTCATGTCTGTCATGTCTGTCAGTCTAACTCTCTGGGCTGGACCTGCCTGAGATCCAGTCGGCTGGCATGTCTGTCAGTCTAAACTCACAATGGACTGTGTGCTTTGAGACATGAGTCCCAGCAGTCCTGATCCATAGCTATGGATTCTGAACTCTCAATTAACATCAGTGAAGTATTACCTAATCTGCAATGTGTGATACTGCCTCAATTTCTCCCTGAACATTACAAAACTCAGGAGCTCATCCCCTAAACCACAATTAGAGCCCCAGTCATACACTACTCTGAAAATGTTGTTGCTCCTTGCAGTACAAGTATCACACTCACTAGGCCTGTGTTCACACTTTTTTCATTCACAGTCTGTCCAGGAATCATGCCTGGTCAATATTAGGAAACTTGGCATTCAGAAACAGTGGGAGAGGGGTCAATGAGGTAGGAATATCTTTTTACAGCACCCTGCTGTTCAGAAAGGTTGTGAGATAAAATTTCCTGAGGTAAACGTTCCTAAGGACTTGAAGTTGAAGTTGTGAGGTGAAATTTCTTAAAGCCTAATCAGCTTCTTGTCAGAGCTGCCCCCAGGGTCTGTTATTTGTTGATTCCCTGGAGTCAGTGGAGAGATTTATACTTCACTCAAGACAAAAATCAGCCCCTAGAAATCAGAGATCTCAAATTGTCTTAGGAAGAAAACCATTTTACCCCTTTATTTTTGCTACTCTATATTCATTTCATGATAATCTTCTCTTTGTGGAGGAAATCTAAAGAACCTGGAAGTTTCTGACCTTCTCTGTCATTTTTCCAGAATATTCTCTGGCAAGAGCTGGAAATTGCAGGGGTGCCTGTCAATTGGGGAATGACTGAACAAGTTGTGATATTTTGATGGAATAATACTGTGCAATAAGAAATGATGAGGTTGATGATAATAGAAAAACATGGATATGGATAGGCTCACATAAAATAATAAAGAGTGAAATAAGCAGAATTAAGTGAATATTGTATAGAGTAACACCAATATTGTTTTAAGACCTTTGGGTGACATTTCATTAATGACATTAATTAATTAAATGACAGTCATTTTAACTGTTATAAATATCCACATCCACTACAAAGGATATATGAAGGAAGACATTATTTGTATCCCTAGAAAGAACTGATAAATAGAAGTAAGTGTAAAATGATTTTATACATATACACATAATATGTGTCTAATGGTAGCCATTTCTATGGTGGAATGAGGGAGAAAAAGGAAAAAAGAAATTTACATGATAAGTTTATTTTATATTTAAAAGGTAAGCAGTATATATTAGATTTAAAGTTTCATGTACAATAATATTTTTATTATACTATGTTAAAGAAATATTTTATTTCATAAATTAAAAATTAAATAAAAAAGATATATTTGGCATAGTTGATATAGACATGTGAGTTCATTGATTTAAAGCCTTCCTAGTTAAGAAACTCAATTTCTTTTTGTATTTCTGTATGTAACTCATTATCTTAGGAACTTGTAGGGAGTTTGGAGTGTGAGTGTGGGGATGGACCCTAAGAAATTAAATGACTGTCCCAATAGTTACATGGTTTTGGTTTAGAAAGAGTCTATGAACCCAAGTCTTTCTAATTTCAAGCTAACTGGGCTATCTTTCTCTTGCTGTTCAATATTCTTAGAGTAAACAAATGAAGCTAGTCTCCTTTCCAGATTCTCTAATCTAGGATAATTAAACACCAGGCTTGTTAGAATAATTTAATCAGAAGTAAGCCTGATAAGCATATACATTTTTTTAAGTTTGTTTGTTTTGGAGATGTTTGGTCTTAGAATTAATATACCTTTGTCTATTAAAATATAACTTGGAATCAACAGACATTTTCATTATTTCTCTCAATATGTCTTCTTCACCTTCTCACATCTGCCTCAAATTATTCTGAATAGACTATATCACTGGTCCTCAATATTTACTTATCAAATAAAGTCTAAGCTATTTAAATTGGCATTCCAGATTTTCTACACTCTAGTTCCATTTCAAATTGGCAGTCAATTAGGTGTTTTAGTTTATGACAAGCTCAACATAAATTTAGAGTGTAATGTACCTGCTAAAGAAACAAAAATGATCTCAAGCAAGCTGAAATGTGTTCAGAGAAGAGATTAAAGTTTGGAGAGATTGACTTGAAACCACAGAATATAAGGAAGCAAAAAAGCAACAAAAAGCTCTAGACTGGAATTAGGTGACCTGGGTTCAAGTCATAGATCCAGGGGTGAGTATATTGTGCTCTGGGGCAGCATTAGCCACAAACTTTTGTTTGCTAAGTAAATGGTATCATGCTGAAAAACTTTTGAAATTATGACACTTTAAAAATGGAAAACAGGCTTATTATTCAATTATTTTATTTATAAGTTGTTTTTAACAGTTTAATTTTAATTTCAAGGTTGAAATATAAAATTGTGCCATTAATATTGCTCTATTTTTATTTTTAGAAAATCACAAAGACATGTAAAATTACAAAAGGAAACTACTTTTAGAAAATGGAAAAAAAATTGATTGGAATTTTAATGAACTATAAAAATACAAAATCAAAAGAAAAGCATTTGAGAAAAATTAAGGATGATTAAATGAATAGAGTTCTTGATAAATAATTTTTATAGATGAAATAATATTTTCTTACTTTAGTTACAATAGCATAACAAAGAAAAAAAGGAAAATAAATGAAAGGGAAGAGAAAATCAAAGAAAATTTTAGCATGTAATGTAATTACTTTATTGGGCTGGTTACATAGTAATAATAATCCTTTTCTTCCTCATATTTGCTTTTAGAATTCTTAATTTTCTCCAGGCTTCCTCTCAACTGCTACCTTCAGGATTTTTCAGGTCTTCCTCAGATGGTAGCATGTCCTCCCCCTAGGTTACTTTCTATCTACTATGCATGTATCTTGTAGGTACCTATTTACTTACATACAATTTTCTCCTCTAGAATGTGAGCTCCCTTGGGCTATTTTATTTTGCTTTGTAATCCTAACTTCCAATATAGTGCCTGACATATAATAAGCACTCAATAAGTATTTGTTTATTATTTGATTTATTGATAACTCATGGATAGTTTCAGTGTTGCACTGGTAACCATAAAATATGTGAAAAGACCAAAAGAAAAACATTAAGCATATTGGGTAGATACCCAACATGTATGGGATTTGTGGAAGGCATAGACATGAATTACATAGAATAAGAACACAGAATTATCTCTGATTTACTGTGATTGAAAGAACACATAGCAAGAGGATCTCTAATTTGATTCATATCAAACATCTGGTATTTATTAAGCACATACTGTATGCCAGACACTTTGCTAAGTGTCTCCTCCATAGAGTATTTATCCAACAAATTTAAGGTCTTCTCTTTGATCTTTTTAATATTTCATGGATACTAGTACTATTCATTAAGTTCTATTAAGACTATTCATTGGTTAGTCCTTCCTATTTTTACATTACTGGTCCATATTCATTTTCAAGTCATATATGTCCTTGTTTTTTTGTATACTGCTCATCATTAGTAATATAGTATAGTTCATATACAACTCTGTCTATTATGGCTTTTAGAGTTAATCTATAATTTTGAATCTATAGCAGTTATTACACTCCATGATTCATAGTCATATGGCATAACTTCTAGAATACTGATGTTAAAAAGCAGTTGATAAACATTTATTAAACACCTACTGTTACAGAATCTGTGCTAAGTTCTGGATAGACTTTTTATCAGGGAACAACTGTTCATCATTGAAAGCACTATTTGTTGCTATTGTTTTCCCATTTCAGTCATATCTGATGTTTTGTGACCCTATTTGGATTTTTTTCTTGAAGAAATTTTGGAGTGATTTACCAGCTCATTTTACTGATGAGGAAACTAAGGTAAATAGGATTGAGTAACTTACCCAGGGTTATACAGCTACTAAATGTTTGAAGCTGAATTTGAACTCAGGTTTTCCTGATTCTAGACTCGATACTCTATTTACTGCATCACCTAGTTGTCCAAAAGCACTATACTTTTTTCCAAATATAATCATGCCTTTTTTACTTCTATTCAGTTCAAGAAAATATGTAATGCCTTCATATACATATATACACACACAAACTTGCATATATCACTAATGCAATATGTCATACATGTTATTATATACACACATGCTAAATATTGATGGGCAAAGTCAGTGGACTATCTGCCCAACTTTCTGTCATAATCCAAATGATATATATTCTTCATACTCTTAGTATGAATGGGTTTTTGGACCAAACCTGACTCAGACTGGAGTGGTATTTCAAGCTTTGGATAGGAATGAAATGAGACGCTTATGGCCTATATAAAATTTAACAAAATATGTTTACTTAACAATAATGTAGAGTCATTTGGGCAAACTTAATTTTTCTTATTTCCAGGTCAAGAAGCTTGTTGGGTTAGAAGTATGTATTGATCTATAAGCTGCAAGGTGTAGATACATCAAGCTTGAATAGTACTGATTCCCAGTGGGCTTTGTTTTCAAATCTTAGATCAATGGGCTCCAATATCTTATCAGTGCATTCTATCAATAAAAAAATTTAAAGCATATATTCTTAATTTGTTTTTACTTATTTATAAATTATATGTGTGTGTGTGTGCTATCGAACTAATGATTATGTACATTAACATACATTCAAGATAGATACTAAAAAAGAATTTATTTAGTAGAGGCATAATAATTTTTAGAACTGATCTTTAAGGAAATTACTCTGGCAGCTAAGTAGAAGATAGACTGGAAAAAGGAGAAACCTGAAGCAAGAGAACAAATAATTAGGTGATTATTTTAAGAGATAAGTGTTTGACCTAGAGTGATAGAGAGCAAATAGAGAGGATTTAAATGAGAGAGATGTTGTGAAGGTAGAAATGGCAAAATTTGGCAACTGATTTGATATGTATGTAGGGTGAACAAAACTGAGATGTTAGATTTGATCACAAGATTATAAATCTATATGACAGGAAGAATGGGAATGTATGACAAAAGCAGGGAAATTTAGAAAGGGTATATGCATAGAGAAAAAGATAATGTATTCACAATACATTCTTGCTTGCTCAAACTGTGTTGTTTGGTCTTTATCATCATTGAATAGGTTTATTCACCAGATCCTTCTGCTGAATGTAAAGCTGACTCTTAAGGGATTCATGCTACAGTGATGAAGCAGGAGTAGGGAGAAGCAGGGTGAGGTGACTTTGGGAAACTTTGCAGTATGCACTTATCATGGATATCTTGTTTAGAATAGATTCTAAATAACTCATACCTTGGGCAACTTACAGTGTTGAGCAGAGTTGGGAAACTATACCAATGGTTCTTACCATACATGCTAGATCAATTCGACTTTGAGGATGATTTCCTGTTTTTCTTGGGAATATTCTAATCTAGCCTATGAGAAATATGTTTTTTTTTTCCTTTCCACAAATGGTTAGATTGATCTCTTTTAAGTCAGTTCAGATCTTTTTGAAGAAGTACTATAGTGTTCCAGGAATCAATACAACCAATACAATGTCATTTGTATTCAAGAGCACTTGGAGAATAAGAGTGGGAATTCCATTTTCAATTGCATTCTGCCTACCCTTCATGACCCTGGAAAATTGAGCATGTTCCTTCATTTTATGCTTCAGTAGCCATTACTAATCAGAAGATTTTTGTTTTTTTTAAAAAGTCATATCTATGATTTCATATATCAGGGAACCTTGTATAATCTTTAAATATGTATGGAAGGCATTTTTCTTGTAAGATAGCCTGTAGAACTTTATTTTATTCTACTGAGTGAGGTGTGTGTGTGTGTGTGTATGTGCATGTGCAAGCATGCACAAGTGTAATTATAAGAAATTGATTAACATTGAATAATCTTATCAATAAAATATATTTGACCTATGTTATTTGTCACAAAATGGTGGTTGGCTCACAATTGAAGTTCTATAAAAATCATGATTTAAATCCACATAAGTATTGCTTACATTTTCAATTTTCATTTGTTAGGATATCCTTTAAAAGATTACAAATATTTCATTTGTCTCTTTTGAATGGTTTAAGACTTCCTTAACTGCTAGGGTCTTTGGTGATTTCTGGATAAATATCAAAGCGCATAAGTGTTATATCATAGTCAAAGTTTTCTAGTTATTCACAATCAGGTCAAACAAAATAAACAGAGGCATAAAATTGTCTTAAAAGTGTTGGTGCAGAAGAAAAAAAACTGATCTTACCATTGAGTTTATATCCTAAGGAAATCAAAGGCAGAAAGAATATAAATCAATATTTTATATCTATCTCTCAATCAACAACCTACCAAAATATTCACTTTTTGTAGTAACAGCAGGAGCAATAACAATGACAACAAAGTGAGTATGCATTAATTGAGCAATGGTTGAACAAACACTGTGACATGTGAATGTAATGGAATAATGTTGTACTGTAAAGTAAGAGGATTTCATAGAAATATTGGAACACTTTTGAGAGAGTGAAGCAATCAGAGCCAGAACTATATGAATGATGACTACAATACTATGAGCAAAAAGAATGCTATAAGGAAATCAAAATCATTGTAATTATATTTGGCAACAGAAAATAAACTATGAAATACAACTCCTTTTCAGTAGAAAGATGGAAATCTACAAGTATAGAATATTACATGTGCAATCACACATAATCATTGTGTTTGTTGATTTTAGTTATGTTTTTTTCCAGTTATAAGGAGGATTCGATATGTGTATATCTTGCATTGGGTTGTCACTGTCAATTCCATACACAACATTTTAAAATTAAGTTTTAATTGAATCCTTTTTCTGAATCACTAGATTGGACTTAATTAGCCTTGACCCAGGATAAGACTTTGTCAATGGCCTCTAGCTCCTAGCTTGTACTCCCAAACTATGGTAACTAACCTTTGTACTACCAAACAGAGTGTCAATCTTCTTATTGTGACTATTTCTGGGCCTATAAAATCTCATTTTACATGGGGGGCCAGGGATGGGGGTGGACAGAAAGGCCAGCAAGTGGACTGGGTTGGGAGATAAACTAGAAACGAGGAAAGAGTCTAACAAAAAAAAAGTCATGGTATTAGCATGCTTATTTAAGGTCATTAATGACTACATAGTAAGGAGTATACAAGGAATCTTTTCATGTGGTTAGGGAGAGAAATAATACATAGAGAATAATAGAAGATTTATCAAGTGCTTAATATGTTCTAGTCTCATCAGCTTACATTATAGAATTAAGCTGATTTGCTGACTTGGGGGTTTTAACTCATGTTATGTTTCATCCTCAACTTTACTCTTTCTGGCATTGAACATGGAATAGTTATTCAAAAGTCTCAAAGACAAAATATAGTCTGGTATTAAAAACCCACAATCTGCCTTCTACGCAGATCTCTAGTCTTATTTAATTAATTACCCTTCAGGAATTCTATGGTCAATTAAGTCAATTTACTAGATGCTTCTCGGCACAGAACATGATATCTCCCATTCTTGGGCCTTTTCACAGATGGATCCCCCTTGCCTGTATTGTATTTCCTTCCCCCCCTTTCCAAAAATCCTTAGTTTCCACAAGGCACAAGGTTCAATAAAATGTATCCTTCAAAACAAAGTCTTTCTTAATCCCTCCAATTGTTAGTTTTCTCTTCTTTCTGGAAATAACTTTTAAAATTTAGTGTAAGGGGCAGCGAGGTGGCACAGCAGATAGTGCACCAATCCTGAAGTCAAGAGAACCTGAGTTCAAATGTGGTCTCAGACACTTAACAGTTCCTAGCTGTGTGACCCTGGGCAGGTCATTTAACCCCAATTGCCTCAGCAAATAAATAAATAAATAAAAATTAAAAAATAAAATAAAATAAAATTTAGTGCATTTGTATATGTTGTTTGCCTGTGCTTTTAGAACAGAAGTTCCTAGGTGACAAAGATCTTTGCTTTCCTTTTTTGCTTCCATGTCACTTGTCACCTAGTACTTGCTCAAAGAACATTTAACTGAATTATATTGTAGAGGGGGAAAAATCTTATCTTGAAGCTAGAAATGATTTAGTGACATTTGCAAATTCTATAATTTTGGCAAGTTATTTAAATTCTTATCAGTGGGCTAATAATTATTTTCTTCCATTGATCTTTGTAATCTAGTCAAACTGGACTACTCTTTGTTTCCCAAATACAACTTATCCTTTTTCCTCAAGAAATTTCATTTTCCCCCTATATTGACCAGTTGAAATTCCATCCAACTCTGTGGTTTTATTTAAATGCTATCTATTCCATGGAGATTTCCTCTGATTTATACAGAATAAGTGAGTTATCTCTCATTTAAATTGCTGTCTTATTTTGTGTATTCCTTTCTAATGGAATTCATTCATTGTTTTTTTCCATTTCTAATTTTTTATTTATATAATTAAACAAGCATTTCAATAACAGTACAAAAAAATTGCATATAAAATCACAAATCTACTACTGTAGGATATTTAGACTCAGAAAATTGAATTTTCCCTCCTTTTACTTGCAAAGGTTGAGAGAGGTTATTATACTTTTTAAAGATTTTGGCAGAACTTAATGACTTTATATACAAGTTCCCTAAGGGTAGGACTTAAATTTTCTTCTTGTTTGTATTTCTGACAACAGCTCAAGATCTTGCACGTGTTTCTGTATGCTTTACTACAGGGCAACAAGGGAGTCAAAATGTGCCAATGATTGAGAGTTATCAGCAAAGTACTACTAGGAAAAGGACTATGATATAATCCAAACCATTGTCCAAGAGAATAAACCAGAGGACAAGTTGAGGGAAGGGAAGAGAAAGGCCAAGAAAAGAAAGGAAGGAAAAAGGGAAGGGGAGGAGGGGAAGACTAGGCAATTTATATAGCACCCACTATGTGCTAGGAATTATACTAAGAGTTTTAAATATATTTTGTCATTTGATCCTCATAAGCACTCTACATTGTAAATGCATGCTGTTGTTATTGCTATTTTACAATTGAGGAAGATGAGGCAAATAGATTTTTGCCAAAAATCAAATAATAAATGTCTGGAGCTAGATTTGAACTCACGTTTTCTTGACTCCAGGCCTATCACTTGATCTTCTATACCACTACCTAGATCTAGCCACAGTATAATGGCAATGATAAAAGTACTAAAAATAGCTCCTGATCCCAGCAAAAGACCTGATCAGTGAGTCAACCAATAGTCATTTATTAAGCATCTTTTATGCGCCAAACATTATGCTCATAGAAAAAGGGATAAAGATAAAGGAAGGTAAAAGACAATTCCTGCACTCAAAGAGTCCCCATTCTAATGGGGAAGGTACATGATAATGATTAGGTACAAAGAAGATATGGATAGGATAAATGGGAGATACTCAATAGTCAACAGAAAGAAAGCACTAGAATTAAGGAGGGAGGAATGAATCAGGCTATAAGAGTTGGGACTTTATCTGGGCCAGGATTCATGTCCAGAATTCTAGTTGCTGAAAAGAAGGAGCTATAAGGTAGATTATTACAACAGTGATCCTAGAGCAATGACCTTGATTTTGTCCTTCAGTGTAAGTTTAAGGCAGGCAGGAGTTATATAAGGGAATTTCAATGTTGGAATAATACTATAAATCTGGAAGCCTTTATGGATTCTTGGGAAAGGGATAGCTCACTGATGAAGGGAGAGAACAAGCTTTTTATATGTTTGGATAAGAGTCTTGTGTTACCTGTTGGACAAAATAAACTATTTTATGTTTAATATTTTCTTTGTCTAAGAACTTATATGGGAACTAAGAGCTCTTTTAATTTAATAGGAAGACCTAGACACAAGCCAAATTTTGATGTTCCCATAGTAAAGACTTGGATGAAAACAAAATGAACCAAGTCTTATGTTCTGTGGGAAAACCCTATGTGGAATTACAAGTACTCCAAAGTATTTATTGAAAAAGTATCTTTTTCTACCTGTACACCTCAAGCCACAACAATAACAATGATTGACCTGTCTAGGATTAATTCAGAGCTGCAGCTCTTTGTCATGGGCTTCATTTGTTGTTTTTCTCCTTCATTCTCAAAAAGGACATGACATTGGAAAGATAATTTTGTGACTTGCAAGTGAATTGGATTTAAGTGAGACAGGGCTGTACAAAGTCACTAGTCTCACTCTCTCAACTTGGAAGGTTATTGAGAGGATGAAATGACATAGTATTTTAAAGAACGTACTTGGCACAACACCTGGCAAATAGTAGGTGAACATAAATGCTTATTCTCTTTTCTTCCTTTCCCACCATCTGTGCCTCCATTTTAGGACAATAGGAAATAAGATTAAGGACAAACTTGGTACCGTAGAGACAACTAGTATATGTGAGCTACAAATTTATGCTTGTTAAAAAGAATATTCCAAATACTGAGCCCACCTAAAGAGGAAGGAGTTGCGAAAAAGCTGCCTAAGCTGTTTTCAGATAATTGACAGGCAAAATTCATGCCCAGGTAGTGTTTAAATTAAATTACCTCTGAAATTCTTTCACACTGATTTGAGTTCTTTCCTACCTGGAATTTGACAGATGCATCTTCAGAAGAATCAAAAAAACAAAAAAACAAAAACAAAAACAAAAAAACCTTCAGGTTTCTATTACACAATGCGAAGACCTTATGCCGGAAAAGTAGGCAGCAAGAAGATCCTGTCTCTTGAGCACAGGAGAGCAATTTTCTCCTTTCTAATAATTGACAAATGCTCCAAACTCTGCATACTAGGAAATGAAGATTTTCACTTTGATTGCAGACGTTACCAGGTCAAGTAGTCCTTACACAGGGAGAGCAGGTTCTAGACATTCTCCAACATGACCTTCTTCTACAACTCCTTCTGAGTATGGTCCATGAAACCTCATTTCTCCTGGTGAAGTCCACAACCATATCATTGAATGTTAACAATTCCTTTAATCCCAAATACTACTATTGTCTCAAATATGCCTTCTACTATTGTATAGTCTTTCAGTATTTATTTATAGATTCCTAAATTTAGGGAGGGTAAAATTCTTTCTGTTGCTTTTGTTTTCCTTATTAATTTATCTACTTATATTCAAGGTCTTTCTGTTGACTTCTAGAGATCTTTAATAATTTCAGTTTTTTTTCCCTAATTTTCCATTCCACCCTGCATTCACTGTCTGATCCCTTTCCCTCTGATAATAGTTTATTTCTAGGCTGGATCTCAAAATGCTTCCTTCCAAACTGGGCAATTCTGCTTCACTAACCTAATTCTATGCCTTAAGTAAATTTTGGGTTGATGAAACTAGCTCTAACTAGATGTTCTTTTCCCCAGGCTTCATGGAGTAGCCCCTGACTTTACCTTTCTCCCTGTTCCCATCTTCACTCCTAGCCCAACATACAAAGTTCTGTTCCAGGGTCCTGTCTTATTCCCTTTATTCCTCAATTCATTGACCCCACACTAGCATGTAAGAAAGTTGCTACATTGGTGCTACTGTGTTGATTTCTGTATTTTGAGTCTCACTCTGTGAGTAGAGTTGGCATGAGAATGAGGTGATAAGCTATTTTCTCAGCCTAGACAGATGTCCTGCCCCTTTCCCTGTCTTGCAGAATTCTTTTGCAACATGATTCCCTCTCACTCCCCTTTCTCTCCCACTCCCACAGCAAGCTTTTGATTCTGGAGGACTGCCATGGGGCTGGTGATGTCTGTCTGTTTGGTCCCAGCAGACTGCCATGCTGCTGAAGTATGCTGCCCAAGTAAATTTCTGCAGCCTGGATCTTGGATCTCCATGGCATTGGAAAAAGAAGCAGGGGCCATATTTGGAAAAGAGTTTTCTAGTGAGCCTAACATATTGGATCTGCACATCAGCTGAGTGTTGCATGTAGTATGGTAAGTACAGGAGAGGTGGTCAGTGTGCTGATAGTAGGGGTCAATTTATGTTTACTTGTTTTTAAATCTTTTGGACCTCTGGGTATCCTTAATCAAGCAGATAGGGCAACTAGTGACACAGTGGATAGAGTGCCAAATCTGGAGTCAGTAAGACTCATCTTCCTGTCTTCAGACACTAGCTTTGTGATCTTGGGCAAGTCACTTTATTCTATTTGCTTCAGTTTCCTCATCTGTACAATGAGCTAAAGAAGGGAAGAATAAATCACTTCAATATCTTTGCCAAGGAAACTCCAAAAGAGATCATATAGAGTCAGAGTGGAAAAATGAACAGCAACAAAAATCATGTAGACAGTTGAAGTTGCTTTATCTTTGGTACACTAAATGGGATCTTCAGTAAATCACTTACTTGCAGTTTTCTCATCTACAAAATGGAAGGAAAAGATGGGTTAAAAGTTTCTAAGTTCTTTTTATTTCTTAAAAGTCTATTAATGCAGTTGGAAGAAGGTATACTGAATGATAGAATCAGTTCTAAACTGACCTAGGTTATTGAGTAAAGCAGTGAAATCTACTTTCCCTGGGATTGTGGATTTTTGGACAATATGTCAATATGATTTTGGTTGATTGGGAATATAAACTTCCTTAACTGGTATCATAACTTATTTATAACTCATGGTCATACAGAATTACCTAATGTTTGTGGAGCTTAAATGGATTGCTCTTCATCATACATCTAAGGAATGTAAAAGTAGGATTTAAATCCAACTCTTCTTGGCTTCAAATGCAAAAAAATGATGATTGGTAGCAGCTGAGTCATGTGGTAAATAGATTATTAGATCAGGAAGAGCTGAGTTCAAATCCAATCTCTGCTTAAAGGTTTGCAAAACACTTTTTGTGTTACTTTATTTGATTCTTACAACAATCTTTTTGAGTTATATTTTGTTACTATGATATCCATTTTCAAATGAAAAAGGTTAAGTGATTTGTTTAGAGTTCCACAAATAATTAATATCTGAGACCAGATTTGAACTCAGGTTTTCCTGACTCAAAATAAAGCACACTATCCATTGTGCCGCTTTATTTTCTTTCACTAAAGCTCTAAGACCAACACTTCATCTCATGCAGGTTTGTACCTTTGAATCAGCATTCTCTCCACAAAGAAGGAGTGCATCATGGAAAATGCAGCATAATTGACTGCAAACCCAAGTTTCATGTGAATAATTAGTTGAAAAGTAACCAGTCATATTTATTTTAATTCTACTTTCCCCAGGGAAGGGGGGTGGGATTGTCTTTTTTACCTAAACTGATTAACATAAGGATATAAGCATTGCCAACCCTTTAAAAAATAACCACCACCACCCTTTGTCCCTGCCAAAACCAAACCCTTGTCTTGGAGAGTTGAGCATAATTTTGCTTTATTGTTGGTGGCTATTTAAAATAACTTTTAAAATCTATTCTGCATCTGAGTGTGATTTAATTCATGAAGTTATTATTGAAGAAAAAAATCTTTATTTGAAGGATTATTTTTTTCCCTTTTTATTCTTTATTTTTGATATTGAATTATTTCTTTTGTTCTATGGAGTTTTTTTTCCCTCCCTAGGATCCAAGTTATAGAAAATCAGGTAGATTTTCTTTCTCTTCCAAGTTCTGTCCCCATCTAGTCTAATATTTTCCTTACCCTGAGATTCTTAATCTTGTCTTGTACCCCAGGTATAATATTCTATACCAAAGTGATCCATTTTCACTGCCTTCATTTTATTCTAAATCTAATTCTCCCAGCCAGAATCAAAGTCATGATATGTGGCATGGATAAAAGATGAAGTTTAAATTGGCCTCTAAGAGGTAGTTTTTAGGCTTAGTTGAAAAAGGATGATCTTTTAAAAGCTGACTGCTTTTCAGGATAAATTTCTATAGCAATTTTGCAAGCACTTTACAGTGAGAGGAAAAAGTATTGCTTTTTTTTTGTTAATGCCTCCAAACTTCCTCCAAACAATATGGTTTGTGCCCCTTTATCAATCTCTGTAGTCATGGTTGTTCTGCTCTTACATTACTGGAGTAGAGCTGAATCTCTTACAAATGACAAATCGTTCCTTTTTGAGAGCAGATAAGATGCAGCTTATGTCCTTTGCTTCTCCCTGCATGTTTTCTGCCAGTCTCTCTCTTTTACAAAGCTTCCAGCTAATTGTTGTAGGGACCCCATGGCATGAGTTAAGAATAGACAAGGAAGAGTCTGAAAATGTTGGCAAACAAGTTGGCAGCCTGAACCTCACAGATCAGTGCATGTGCCAACAAAGACAACTGCTTCATCTACCTTACACTTAATAACCTGCTGTTGCAGAAAGACACGATCTGTGACTTTCAGCAGGGGACTTTTTAGCCCCTGAACTGAATAAAGAAGTTGCAATATTTAGATCTCAGTTGTTCTAATGTGTTTGGGGGAAAATTGAAATGTAGAGACACTGAATGAGTTGCAATGCATTCAGGAAGTTCTGTGAATGATCATCTGTGAATAATAATCAGACCAGTTGGATGAAAATAAAATGTTACACAGCCATGGTCCCTCAACCTGGCTATGTTGAGAATAAAGTATGAAAAAATTTCAGTTTCATCAGTAAAGTATGAAAAACATCAATTCTACTAACATACTAGTATATAGCCACTACTACACACAAACTAGACAAATCAACTTTTGACAACTTGTCTCTAAATATAGAGGTGGCATTGTATAGTGGATAGAGTACTATTCATGTAATTAGAAAAACATGTGTTCAAATCTCACATTTTGTACCTACTACTGTGGTCCTGAACAAGTAAGTCAAATCTTAAGTAGCTTAGAAACCTTCCTAGAATTTAGGACCAAAGATTTAGAGCTGGGTAAAACTTAGAGGCCATATTTCCCAGCCTCTAATTCCCAACCTCTCTATGGACTCTATAGTCCGAAGAATATAAGTGATTTCCCTTTAATCACACAATCAACTTATGAACATTTATTAAACACCTGCTATGGTCTAGTTATTGGACCAAGTGCTGGAAATACAAAGACGAAAATAAAGTATTGCCAATTCTTAAGGGTATGTATGGGAGAATAAGTGAAAATAATGGGATATAATAGTACATCTTCTCACTCCAAATTTATGTCACCATACTACCCTAGTAAATCATTGCTGAGTTATTTATCTCTTACTGTCTATTAATGGAGAGAGTTCCCATACTAGGAATTTCCCATCCTGATGATATCTCAAATCCTTGCTAATCCTATTGTAATGGAGGGAAATCATGACCACCTATAGCTATTAATGGTTTTGGATATAGAATAGGGGCTTTGATGGATCCATAGAATCTGAGAGTTAAAAGGGACATTAACAGCTATTTAGTCTAGGGTTTTTTTAACCTGGGATCTGTGAATTTAACATATTTTAAAAATACTTTGATAAGGGTATTTCAACATGAATCAATTTCCTTTGGAACCTATGTGTTTTATTTTATGCATTTAAAACATTCTTCTGCCAGCTCCAATGGTCTTGTGATGAGGAGAGCCATCTATATCCAGAGAGGACTGTGGGGACTAAGTGTGGATGACAACATAGTATTTTCATTTTTTTTTTTTGCTGTAGTTGGCTTGCATTCTGTTTTCTTTCTATTTTTTTCCTTTTTGATCTGATTTTTCTTATGTAGCATGATAATTATGGAAACATGTATAGAAGAATTACATATATTTAACATATATTGGATTATTTTCAGTCTAGGGGAGGGGGTGAGGGGAAGGAAGGGAAAAATTTGGAACACAAGGTTTTGCAGGGGTGAATGTTGAAAATTGTCTATGCATGTGTTTTGAAAATAGAAAAAGCTTTAATAATAATAATAATACTTAGAGTCAGAAGACTTGGATGAACCATGCCATTCATGCTTATTTAATTTATGATCTTGGATTAATCACTGAATGTCCTTAGCCCTTGTTTTCTTTAATTATATAATGAAGGTGAACTTGGTGATATCTATTTCCATCTCTAAGTCCAATTTATTAAGATTAATAAAATAGGCAGAAACTGAAAATATTGTCAAGTCCATTTGATGTATGATGAAATAACATCAGAAAGATGAAGTTATTTGTCCAAAGGCAAATGGCATACATGGGAGAGCATCATCTTTGACTTATGTCTGGGACTCCATGTCTAGTGTTGTGTTCAATGGAATACATTGTCTTTCAATGGCAATTGATAATTATCAATCATGTCTCTACATATTTGGATTTGCAAAGGTAGACTTCAAAATTATATGCCTCTCTAAAGAAAGTTTGAACAACTTCTAAGAAGTGAATGATGACTACTTGCTTTATTACTATGTGGACTAATAGTTTTGACTTTTACTAATAAAGATAATTGAAAGTCACTCTCCAATAGATATATGGTCAAAGGATATGAACAGACAATTTTCAGATGAAGAAATTAAAACCATTTCTAGTCATATGAAAAGATGCTCCAAATCACTATTGATCAGAGAAATGCAAATTAAGACAACTCTGAGGTACCACTACACACCTGTCAGATTGGCTAAAATGACAGGAAAAGATAATGACAAATGTTGGAGGGGTTGTGGGAAAACTGGGACACTGATACATTGTTGGTGGAACTGTGAATGGATCCAACCATTCTGGAGAGCAATTTGGAACTATGCTCAGAAAGCTATCAAACTGTGCATACCCTTTGACCCAACAATGTTTCTATTGGACTTATATCCCAAAGAGATCTTAAAGGAAGGAAAGGGACCCACATGTGCAAGAATGTTTGTGGCAGCCCTTTTTGTAGTGGCTAGAAACTGGAAACTGAATGGATGCCCATCAATTGGAGAGTGGCTGAATAAATTATGGTATATGAATGTTATGGAATATTATTGTTCTGTAAGAAACGACCAGCAGGACGATTTCAGAGAGGCCTGGAGAGACTTGCATGAACTGATGCTGAGTGAAATGAGCAGAACCAGGAGATCATTATACATGGCAACAACAAAAATATATGATGATCAGTTCTGATGGACATGGCTCTCTTCAACAATGAAATGTTTCAAACCAGTTCCAATTGTTCAGTAAAGAAAGCCATATATACCCAGAGAGAGGGACATGAGATATGGACTACAACATATCATTTTCATGCTCTATATCGATGATTACTTGCATTGGGTTTCCTTTTTCAGATTTTTTTGTTCATGTAGATACGATTGTTCTTGCACAGCAAGATAAGTATGGAAATATGTATACATATATTCGACTTGTCAAATATTTTAATATAATTAACATGTAGTGGACTTCCTGCCATCTAGAGGAGGGGAGGGGAATGGGGGGAAAATTTGGAACAGAAAGCTTTGTAATGGTCAATGTTGAAGAACTACCCATACATATGTTATGCAAATAAAAAGCTTTAATAAAAAACAATTCACCCTTGCAAAAAAAAATAAAGATAATTGAATATTAGATTGTCATACAATTCAGGAAATTATGCTATTTTTCCTATTACAATAAGTTTTATTTAAATAAAGCATGACAGTTAATATATAACTTTAAAAAATAAAATAAAATAAATTTAACAATTAAAACATTATTCTGAAGAATTCATAGACTTTCCCATGACACAAAAAGTGAAGAAACCTGGTTGTAGTTTAAATTATGCTCTAAGTAAATTCCCACCAAAACATAGTGGGCACATAGCTTCTAAAGACCTCCAACAAAGGGAAATTGACCAAGCAGTATGCTAATTGTTGTATTCTTATGCATATTCAGGCTTGATTTGGCCAGTTTTTAATGTTTGGTTACAAGATAATGGCATGGATACACCTAAATGAAAACTATATCCCCACATTTTTTTTTTGTTGTTATTTTTGACAACTTTTGGTGGAAGCAACCACTGCTTTTTCATAAATTATAATCTATGATCTAAGTGTCTAAATAAAAGTCTTGTTTCTTCCATCATGAATACCAATTCTATCTCTAGAATCCTTGGGAACTTATTTATGTACCAAACAATTGCATCAGATTTCCCGAGCTGGTATCTCTCAGTGAAGGGCATGCTAAGCAAGACAAAGCTAACTATGTCAAACTTGTGTAAGCAGTAGAAATATCCATCTGAAAGTACACTTGCATCCCTACATTCTTTCTGAAGCATATGTACATCTAGGGTTTTTAAAGTTCTATAGCCTAAGAATCCTCTTTTGTTTTTAGCTCCCTGCTAATTTTGCATACTATGCTACCATCATTGGATCCAATATTATTCCTCTCCACTCCTGCTAGGCTTCCTTTTCAGTTCTATAGTAGCTCCACACACAAATCTTTGGCTGACACCTGGAAATAAATCAAACTTTTTCCTCTTAAAGAATTTTCTTGTGCTCCTAAAGGAAGTTCATAAATTTCAATGTATAGTAAGTGCTTAATGAACTGGGGGTTACAGTCAGCAATCTAAAAAATCTTATAATGGAAATACTTTAAGTCACAAATGTATAAATAGTCTATAATAATATTTTTCCCTTCAATGGATTAGTTTTTAAGTTATGCAAATGATCTCTCAGGTGTGAGTCATTGTGGTTTTTATTAGCACTAACCAATATTCCTACATTTTATATTCGTAGGATCCTTTTGGAAAATATACCTCTGTATTTCCATCAGAAATATCCTTGTAATTTTGTAAATATGAATAGTCAGTTACAACTGTTTTTGTCTACCCAGCATCTGTAAACTTCATGGATCATTGTACTTAGAAGGTTCACATGATAATTCTTCACAAAATCCCAGTCAGAAAATGTAATATCATTTTACAAAGAAGATGTTGAGGCAGTATGGTACAATGGAATGGCTCTAGGAGCAAAAGATTTGCTTTTAAATACCACCTCTGACTTGTAATGTCCCAAGTGACCTTGAATAAGTCACTTACATCCCTAGGGCCATTTCCTCTTCTGTAAAATTAAGGGATTGGATTAAATAGTCTCTCCCAGCTCTAGAATGATGGTCCTATGATTCCCAAAATGATCACATCACAAATTTGATGCAGAGATTAGAATGAGAAGATTAGAATTAGAGATTAGAATTAGATTAGAATTTGTGACCCTCTGATTTCTAGCATAATCTGAATGCATTGGTCCAGCAAAGCCAAGTCTTATTGAGAGGGAAGAAGAGGAAGAATCTATCTGAAGGGTTGAAGGATGCTTCCTAGTCTTGTGCTTTTTGACATCACCTTCTCCCTAATGATTAAAATGAATATCTTATTTTAGCATAATAATTGGAGGATCACAGATTTTATAGCAGAGAGATGATTTAACCTAACACTTTCTTTTAAAGAAGAGAAAATGAAATTAACTGATTTGTCTAAGGTCCTAATATAGCAGAATTGGGATCCCAACCCAGGCCTTCAGATTTCATATCTACTGTCTTTTCTTCTACTTTTTAGTATCAGACCATGTCTACATTTCATTCTCTTTGGACTCAAATTGTAGTGCTCTTCAAACCATTTTGCAGATTAGCTATTTCCACATCATCAAAATGTGGTAATATTTCAATTATCAGTGTTCTGTCTTATAGACTGGGAAAAGCTAGACCTGATGATCTCTCAGTGATTAATCATCATCATTGATTTTGTCATGAGATTACAAGAATGTGATATTAAGGTGTGGAAAACATTCAAATAGGTTGGGGGGGGGTTCCAAAATTATCCTAACACTAATCCTAAATGATGCAATAGTGGATAGAATTCTGGGCCTGAAATCTGGAAGACCTGAATTTAAATCTGCTCTCAAATACTAGCTATGTGATTCTGAACAAGTCACTTAACTCCTATAGGCCTCAGTTTTATCATTTTTAAATTGGAGTTAATAACACCTATCTCTATCAGTTGTTATGAGAATCAAAAGAGATAATATTTTCAAAGTATTCTGAAAATATTAAAGTGGTTTATGAATGCTATCTATTATTAACATGGGGTTATCCACAATCCTAATGGACATAGTATTGGTGGTATTATTCTAAATAGTTAAAAAAAACTCTGTTGGGCCCATTAGGAAGTTAATATATTCAAGTAAAATACATAAAATATTAGAAATTCAAAGGATTATTATGGAAGTACCATCTAGTCAGGAAAAACTGAAAGTTACAGGTACTTTTAGCACAAACACTTACTTCATACTCTGCTAAATGTTAATTACAATTTTTGCATTAGCAAATCACCCAACTTGTACCATCTTTCCTTTTGCTTTTTCCTTCCCATTTCTATCACCTCATCTGTGGCATTCTAGAAAACTGAATAATAAGGTTAGAATAATGAAAGTATTATGCTCAGATCATGGAAGATAATTGTTCTACTTTAATCTGTGCCATTTAACCCTTTAGAAGTATTCTTTTAAGTTCTGAAAACCATATTCTAGGAGACATTGATAGAGAGTATCAAAAATAAGATGACCAGTTTGATGGAAAATATGGATACTTGCCATATAAACAATAGTTATCAGAGTTTATCATAGAGAAGAAAAGACTAAAGGGAGCCATGATAGCTGCATTTCTATATTTGAAGAACTGTTATGTAGAAAGGGAAACAAACCTTTTATTTATTGCACCCAAAGAAAAAAAAATACCAATTGCTAGAACCAAAGGGTAGGTAAATAGAGGTTTAACATAATTTAAGCCAACTAAAATAGCATGGATTAACTTGTGAGATCATGAACAACCTATCTCTGAAAATATTTAATAAAAAGTTGTATTATCAGCTGTCAAGAGATTTTGCAATGGGAATTATTGTATTGTTTAAATTCTGCAGGGGAAAAATCACTAACTCTGAAGTCAGAAGATGGGGTTCAAAGACCCTCTCTATTACTTATATGTGACTTCAGACAATCAATCAGAATATGTTTGTTACATACCTACTATGTTTGAAGCATTGTATTAAAATCTCTGGACACAAAGATAAAAATGCAACATTTCTATTTCAAGAGATTGCAATCTATGACAGGCACATGATTTAAAGCCTCTAGAGATCACCTTCCTTATTTGTAAAATGATACCCTTGAAAATGGTGTCTAAGGTCCTTTCTAGTTTTAAATAAGATTGGGACACATAATTTCTAAGGGCCTTTGAATTACAAATTCTCTGCCTTTCTAAGTGGAAACTAGCTTATCATTCAACAACCTCATTGTCCTTCCTCCTCTATTAGATTTTGAAACTGGAAAACAGCCATTTGGTTAGTGGCCGATCAAACACAGCTGTTGGAGGTGTGATGTCACAAAAAGAGAGCAGCATCAAGGAAAGAAAGAATAATTATCCAATAATGATTGAGACATAGGGCATTTCCTGGGGGATTGATAACCAGCTGGGAGGAGTTAATGTGCTGTGCTACAGGTCATTAATTTCAGCAGTCATTATTCCCCAGGAAATGTCCTATGCTGAAGTTATTACTTGAATTTGAATATGTATATTTAAAAGGAATCACTTGACACTCATCACACTTGCTAAAAGTGAGGGAAAAAATCTGGGATACCATTAGAAAAGGAAAATATTTTCTTCAGCTTCTTAGAGCAAGGTGTGAGAGTGTAAATAGGCATATGTATGCATGTGTTTACACAGCTTAGTCTCTGGGAGGGAGGATTTTATTTGGACTCATTCTCTCTCTTTCACTGGCTCTTCTTACTCACCTCATAAAGCTAATTCTCCCCAAGGTTTTCTTGTTGGCTCTTTATTTTGTCTATACTGTTTCCCATGGTAATCAATTCAGTTCAACAAACATTAGCACCTACACTGTGGAAACTCATCTATCATTATCATCATAGATTAAAAGCTAAGAAGGATGTTGTAGGCCAGCTAGTTCAAACTCCTCACCTATATATAGTGGAAAATAAGGCACCAAGTGACTTACTCAAGCTCACACAATTTGTGAATATCATAAGTGGGATTTGAAGAATCCCACTTCCTTTAAAGCCCATACTATTTTCACTGTTGGAGCATACTACATCATCTGAGGAGCTTCAACCACCACCCAAACATAGAATCCCAAATCTCCATCACCATCTCTTTTGTGCTGTCAGCTCTACATGTTTAACTGTCCATAGAATGTCTTTTTCCCAAATGAGTATCTTAGGGATTTTTATTATTATTTAGTATTTTTTCTCAGTTATATGTAAAGCAATTTAAAAATTTGTTTTTAAAACTTTAATGTCAAGATTCTCTCTTCCTTCCTCTTTACCTCCCTCCCATTGAGAAGACACATGTGAAGTTATGCAAAATGTTTCTATTACATTCATGCTGTAAAATCCCTCCTTCCCCAAAGAAAGAACTCAAGAAAAATAAAGCAAAAAATCTATATTTAGACAATCAGTTCTTTGGGTATGGATAACATCTTACATCAGAAGTCCCTAAGAGTTGTCTTCAATCATTGTATTGCTGAGAATAGCCAACTCATTCATAGCTGAACATCTTCCAATATTTATATTACTTTGTACTTAGTACATTTCCTTTTGCATCAGATCATGTAAGTCTAGGTTTTTCTGAGAGCATCCTCCTCCTCATTTCTTATAGCAAAATAGTAGTCCATCATAATAACATACCACAGTTTCTTTAGCCAATTTCCAACTGACAATAAGTCCTCTTTTTTATTTCTTTGGAGACACATACCTAAAAGTGGTATTTCTAGGTCAAAGGGTATGCATAAATTTATAGCCCTTTGGGATAACAATAAGTCAGTCAGGCATGACTGAAAAATGACTGAAGGACAACACACCTCAAATTTAATATATCCATTCATAGCTTTTATTTCCTGTACATATTCTTAGAATCATAGAGTCAGTAACAGAAGAAATTTTAGAAGCTATCTAACCCAGCCCTCTCATTTTACATATGAGGAAACAGAAAGCCAGAGAAATGGGTCTTTATACAGGCATTAAATGGCAGAGATAATGTTTGAATATGTTCTTTGACTCCAAAATAATTTTTTTAGTGGGATCAGTTCTTAATATTCACAGTCTCTTCTTTTTGAATCTATCTTTCCTGTAGATTATCTTTCTATAATGAAGACAGAGATATGGCAGTGGAAGAGATAACGTATAAACTGAACACTGGAAAGTGCATAGCAAGTCAAATGGTGTACATAAAGAGGAAGCCATCAAGTATAGGGGAAATGGCATAACAGTGGGAAGGCATGGAGAGTATTTGGTAGACAGCAAATAATGCAATTTGACCATAATATTAATTAAAATGAATTTCAGAGATCAAATTATCAATTTTTATACTTGGAGCAAGTGATAGTTTTGGGGGATATGGAAAGATAGACTCATCTGAAGTCAGATTACCAGGTGAAAAAAACTGCCCTGGGATGCCCCAATGTTTCTAAGTTACTCAAAGGAAAGGAAAATATCTTGAAACTTGATTGCTGTTAGAGTTGAAGGGATAGGGTTTTGCAAGGCAGAAATCACAATGTAGGCAGGTACTATTGGTATCTGCTAAATTTTCTTCCTTAGGGCAATGTTCCAATAGTACTGTTATAGTTATGGTTCTGGGAAGTAGTATGAGATAAGGCTAGAAGGAGAGGTTAATTTCATAACCTTTTATTTAGCTTTTCCACATTTTCTCCAACATTCAGATTCTACTGCTCTCTTATTGAGATAGATTCTTCTTCTTCTGATTCTTTTCCTTCTCCTCTTCCTCTTCCTCTCTCCCTCCTCCTCTTCCCTCTTCTTTTCTTTCCTCCTCCTCCTCCTATTCTTCTTCCTTCTCCGCCTTCTTTTGCTGCTTTTCCTTTTCCTCTTCCACTACCACCTCCTCCTTCTTTTGCTCTCCTCATCCTCTTCCTCCTTCTTTCCTATTTTAAGAATCAGAGTGAGGTCTTAACTGTGAAAATCAGAGAGAATTGTATCTTGTATACTTAATGGCATGCAAAATCATTAGACATAGCAAGTGTACAGACAGTTCCCAAGGAAAACCACTTCATTAATTTACCAATACAGAAAATGTGAAGAACTATGGAGCAAAACAGAAAACCTTGATGTGTCATAGGCAAATGTAAGCAACACATCAGAGTCTGTGTTATTTTAGTCTCCAATTACTTGACCATGTACAAAAGCTGCCTGTTATCATAGGAAATAACAATATAAAAATACTGTTTTCTGCTTTACAGGCAGAGGAGACCTGAGTAGTCACATTTTCTCTCTCAGCTGTCAAATATATTCCTCTCATATAACATTGATCCATAATAGCTGCCTAAAAGACTGTGGGTTGACAGTTCTATTGATAGACTAGAGAAACACGCTTCAGTCTGTCAAGTCTTACATTTACATCTTGGGCTCTCGTCTGTTTTCCTTTTTTCTCCAAGAGATCAATTCTGTAGCAATTAAATAAGCAGCCAACAAGGCTTTTTAAGCACCAGTGCATTTGTCTCTAAAGAAAGCTGGCCGTACCAAAGATAATTAGAAATGACCTCCTCTAGTTGTTATTCTGGACTCTCTCATTAAACAAATGGGTACATGGTTATTACTTTAAGAAAAAAAAGCATTGCACCTGCATTTGTCTTCATTCATTATATGGGACATATTATTCAGCCTTTTGTTGGATACCTAGAAGTAGGGACTCTGAAATGGTTTGAATTATCCAGGATTTAGTTCTATTTTCAGGGCATTTAAGGAATCAATGTGATCAACTACATTTTTTAGCCTAGCTTGGTGTGGGGGGAAAGACCTGAGACTATCAAGGAGGCCTAGTATCTAATAAAGTGTGCTTTGCTAAGATGGATAAGAGCTCAAGGATAATTGCTTTTAGGGCACTCATTCTCTGAATTCCCTGAACTGTGAGCCATGTCAAGTGAGTTGGACAAAACCCCTGCTGATGTGTCAATAGTGCTGCCTTTCCAGAAAGAACTATATCCCACGGTTCCATATCAATCAATCAAGCAATCATCAATATTTATTAACTGCCTACTATGGGCCAGATAATACATTAATCACTGGGGAAACAAACAATAATAAAAGAATCCCTTTCTTCAAGGAGTATTCATTTTGGAAAAGGAGCAAAAAAGGGATAGATTGTGTATGTGTGTGTGTGTGTGTGTGTGTGCACGCGCACAAAAATTGAATTCAAGTAATATCTAGGAACAGAGAAAAGCATCAACAATTGGGAGATTAGGAAAGGCCTCATGTAAGAGGTACTGCCTAAGCTGAGTTGTTGAAGAGAAGGATGGAGTGTATCCCAGGCATTGAGGAAACAGTCTGTACAAAGACATGAAGACAGGAAATGAAATATTATTGCTTATGAAGAAGAAGCAAGGAGACCAATTTGATTTGAATGTAAAATACATAAAAGTATGTATAATAAACTTGGAAAAGTAGACTGGATCTTTCAGTAAAAGTGTTGGACTAAAGTTGATGAACTTGATGAGGGAAACCTTTTCAGATATGTATGATAATGATATGTTTTATATGATGGTTTTAATTTAATACAGGGAAGGTTCTTTGTGAATGAGAGCAGTGAATCAGTAGGAAATGATAGAGATGCAGAAAAAAAGGAAGGAGGATCAATAAAACATACGCAAAAAAACCAAATTTAGCAGGGGACACAGAAATAAGAGGACGATTTTATTACCTTATTAAATTTAAAATAGTCTTTAAAAACTGTACATAGAAGAAGCATAGTTTTATCTGAAATCTTCTCTTTTATGGATGTCTTTAATGTATTTGTTGATGATAATTCAATTTATAACAACAACTATAAAAGACAAAGATTCGTTTTGTTTCTAAGTTCAATTTTATTTTATTTTCACCTTCAGATTATTTTCTTCCCCTTCATCATCAATCAGTGAGAAGATAAAAAAAAGAAAATCCTTTACAAATATATGTATTCATGGAAAATAAATTTCTGCATTAACCATGTTCCAATTTTTCAAATCTATTCTACCACAAGACAAGCTGCCATGAATATTTTGCACCTTTCATTCCATTGCTGAGGTAGCTAAGTTTTTCACATTTGATTATCATATAATATTTCTTGATTCCTCTGCTTTACTTCTACCTGGTATTTTGCCCTCCTATAACTTAATTGACCCCAAAGATTCTTTCCTCCTCTGCTTCACCCCCCTTTCCACTTGCTTTCTTATTTCTTTCTGAATTTAGAAGACTTTTATGGTCTTCCAAAAATATTTTGTTCCCTCTTTATCCCATGCCTGATAATCTACGCAACTTTCTAAACCCCCAACCTCTCTCTTTAACACAGATCTTATGTGACTAGGTTTCCTCTAAAAATTCCTCTCACTCTTCCTGGTCCCATTAGCTTTTTATTTCTTTCTGAATTTAGAAGACTTTCTAGATGCATATGTATTATTTCCTCTTTAACCCACTTATGATAAGAGTAGGGTTCCAGAAGTATTAGCCCTACTCCTCTATATAATTCTTTTGTGTCAGTTCTTCCTCTTGCACTTCATTTGTATAAGATAATTATTCTTTTTTACTTTTTCTTGCAGTTTTGATTTTTAGCTCTATCTCAACCATTCTTTCTTTTCTTTTTTCTTTCTTTGTTTCTTTCTTTGTTTCTTTCTTTGTTTCTTTGTTTGTTTCTTTGTTTGTTTGTTTGTTTCTTTGTTTGTTTCTTTGTTTGTTTCTTTCTTTCTTTCTTTCTTTCTTTCTTTCTTTCTTTCTTTCTTTCTTTCTTTCTTTCTTTCTTTCTTTTTTTTTTGCTGAGGCAATTGGGGTTAAATGACTTGCCCAGGATCACACAGCTAGGAAGTGTTAAGTATCTGAGGCCAGATTTGAACTCAAGTTCTCCTGACTTCAGGGCCAGCACTCTATCCACTGCACCACTTAGCTACCTCTCAAACTTTCTTTCAAACTATATAATTACTAATGACATTCTCAGACATACAATTTATATTTCCACATGGAAATATAAACTGCATGCTTAAGACTGTCATTTTGTCCTTATTGAGTCCCTTGTAACTAATCTTTAATGTTTACTTTATATTTCTCTTGGATCTTATATATCAAATTTTCTAATAAGTTCAGGTCTTTTTTCAACAAAATCCTGAAAGTGTGGTGATTTATTGAATATTTATTATTATTTTTTCAGTATTATGTTTAACTTCACAAGATATGATATTTTCAACTGCAACCCTAGTTCTTTTGCTCTTTGACATATATTGTTTCAAGACCTTTTGTCTTTTAGTGTAGCTGTTGCTATGTCTTATGTGATTCTAATTATGGCTCTGCCATATTTGTATTGGTTTTTTTCTTGTTGATTATAATATTTTCTTCTTGACTTGGAGGTGTCATAATTTGGCTGTGATAGTCCTACAGGTTTTCCTTAAAAGATCTCCTTCAGATGGTGATTGATGGATTTTTTTCTATTTCCACTTTCCCCTCTTGTTCTAACACTTTAGCACAATTTTCTTTAATTACTTCTTGTATTATTGCATCAAGATTCTTTTTTACTGTTGTAGATTTCAGGTAAATATGATTATTCTTATGTTTTCTCTTCTTGATCTGTTCTCTAGGTCAGGTTTTTTTTTTTTCATTTTTTTGTAATTAAAGCTTTTTATTTTCAAAACACATGCATAGATAATTTTCAACATTTGCTTTTGCAAAACTTTGTATTCCAATTTTTTCCCTCCCTCCACTCCACTCCTTCCCCTAGATAACAAATAATCCAATATATGTTAAACATGTGTAATTCTTCTATACATATTTCCACAATTATCATGCTGCACAAGAAAAATTAGATAAAAAAAGAAAAAATGAGGAAGAAAACAAAATGCAAGCAAACTACAACAGAAAAGTGAAAATATTATGTTGTGATCCACACTAAGTTCCAACAATCCTCTTTCTGGATGCAGATGGTTCTCTCCATCACAAGACCATTGGAACGGTCCTGAATCACTTCACAATTGAAAAGAACCATGTCTGTCAGAACTGATCATCATATAATCTTCCTATTGCTATGTACAATTATCTCCTGGTTCTGCTCATTTCTCTCAGCATCAGTTCATGTAAGTCTCTACAGGCCTTTCTGAAATCATCCTACTGATCATTTCATATAGAACAGTAAGATTCTATAGCATTCATATACCATAACTTATTCAGCCATTTTCCAACTGATAGGCATCCACACAGTTTCCAGTTCCTTGCTGCTACAAAAAGGGCTGCTACAAACATTTTTGCACATGTGGGTCCGTTTTCCTTTTTTATTATCTCTTTGGGATACAAGTCTAGTAAAATATTGCTTTATCTAAGGGTATGCACAGTTTGATAGCCTTTTGGGCATAGTTCCATATTGCTCTCCAGAATAATTAGATCAGTTCACAACTCCACCAACAATGTATTAGTGCCTCAGTTTTCCCCCATCCCCTCCAACATTCATCATCTTTTCCTATCATCTTAGCCAATCTGAGAGGTGTGTAGTGGTACTTCAGAGTTGTTTTAATTTTCATTTCTCTGATCAATAGTGATTTAGAGCATTTTTTCATATAACTAGAAATGCTTTTAATTTCACCTGAAAATTATTCATATACTTTGACCATTTATCAATTGGAAAATGGCTTGTATTCTTATAAATGAGTCAATTCTCTATATATTTTAGAAATAAGACCTTTATCAGAACCCTTGAATATAAAAAAAATTCCCAGTTTATTGCTTCCCTTCTAATCTTATCTGCTTTGGTTTTGTTTATACAAAAAAACTTTTAAATTTAATGTAATCAAAATTATCCATTTTGCATTCCATAATTCACTCTACTTTTTTGGCCACAAATTTCTTCTCTCTCCACAGATCTGAGAGGTAAACTATCTTTTGTTCTAATTTGCTTATAGTCTCACTCTTTATGTTTAAATCATGAACACATCTTGACCTTATCTTGGTAGAGGGTGTTAGGTATGGGTCAATGTCTAGTTTCTGCCATTTTAGTTTCCAATTTTCCCAGCAATTTTTGTCAAATAGTGAGTACCTATCCCAGAAGCTAGGCTCTTTGGGATTATCAAACACTAGGTCATTGGCTAATGTGTCTTATGAACCTAACCTGATTAACTACTCTCTTTCTTAGCCAGTACCAAATGGTTTGATTACAACTACTTTATATTACAGTTTTAGGTCTGGTATATCTAGGCTACTTTCATTTGCATTTTCTCATTAATTCTCTTGAAATTCTTGACCTTTTGTGCTTCCAGATGAATGTTGTTATTATTTTTTCTAGGTCAGTAAAATAATTTCTTGGGAGTTTGATTGGTAATGCACTGAATAAGTAGATCAATTTAGGTAGAATTGTCATTTTTTTATTATATTAGTTTGGCCATGAGCACTTGATATTCTTCCAGTTGATTAGACCTGACTTTATTTCTGTGGAAAGTGTCTTGCAATTGTGTTCATATAGTTCCTGCATTTGTTTTCGCAGATGGACTCCCAAATATTTTATATTATCTATAGTAATTTTAAATGGAATTTCTCTTTGTATATCTTGCTGCTGGACTTTATTGTGTAACATGGAAATATTGATGATTTCTACATATTCGTTTTGTATCCTATCTTACTCTTTCATTTTTTTTATATCACTCCAACATAGTTGACTTATACCCAAGCCTTCTGTCTCTATAGATTCCTAACTATCCTAATAATGGTGAAGTTCTTAGGACTTACATGTATCATCTTCCTATATAGAAATGTAAACAGCTAACTTTATTAATTTCCTTGTGATATCTCTTTCATGTTTACATTTTTATTCTTTTCTTGAATCTTGCCTTGAAATTTTATATTATGCTCTGGTTTTTCATCAAGAATACTTAAAAGTATTCATTAAATGCCTGTTCTCCCTCCTGAAGGGATTTCTGGGTAGGTTGTTTTTGGTTGTAAACATAGTTCCTTAGCCTTCTGGGATACCATCTTCCAAGCCTTCTACTCTTTTAACATGGAAGCTGCTAATCTTCTGTGATTCTCACTCTGGTTACATGTTATTTGAATGTTTGCTTGCTGTTTTTTTTTGGGGGGGGGTGTTGCTTGTAATATTTTCTTCTTGATCCAAGAGCTCTGAAATTTGACTATAACATTCCTAAGAGATTTAATTTGGAATCTTTTCCAGATGGTTATCAATTAATTCTTTCATTTTATATTTTACCTTCTGGTTCTAGATTATTAGGGTAGTTTTTGTTTATAATTTCTTGAAATTTATTGTCTAGGCTTTTTAAAAATCATGACTTTCAGGTAGTTCAAAACTCCTCAAATTATCTCTCCTTGATCTATTTTCCCTGTCAGTTATTTTTCCAATGAAATATTTTACATTTTCTTCTATTTTTCTTTTTTTTCCCTCCCCCCCTCCCACTGAGGCAATTGGGGTTAAGTGACTTGCCCAGGATCACACAGCTAGGAAATGTTAAGTGTCTGAGACAGATTTGAACTCAGATCCTCCTAACTTCAGGGCTAGTGCTCTATCCATTTTCTTCTATTTTTCATTCTTTTGATTTTGTTTTATTGTTTGTTGATTTTTGATGGACCCATTAGCCTCTGCTTATTCAATTCTAATTCCTACTTGTTGCCTGAGATGCCTCTGTTTTCACAGACATTTCTTGTTGATTTTCTAAGTTGTCTTGAGCTAGAAAGATGTTTCAGCCCAATCTTTTGTTGGCTATGAGACTCCAGAATTTGACCTGAGGCTATTTTAAAATTGTTTGGAGAGAAATGTTGAGAGGTAGTTTGAGTTGTGGTCTCTACTCCATCATCTTGGCTCAGCCTTCTACCCTCTCTCCCAACCCTACTTCCTTAGTATCACCTCTCTATCTATATGTATATAGATAGATAGATATACACTTATATAGATGTTTTATCATGAGTTATTTGGATTTATGGTTTTTCATTATGTTGAAGAAAGTTACTAAGTTTTTCAAAGTTGATTATAATATTGCTATTTTTATGTAAATTATTATCCTGGTTCTACTCACTTCACTTTGCAGCAGTTCAAGCAAGTCTTTCTAGGTTTTTCTAAAATCATTCCCTTTATCATTTTAATAGAACAAATAGTATTCAATTACATTAATATACCATTACTTCTTCATCTTTCTCCAGTTGAGGGGACTCCCTTCACTTCCTAATTTTTTGCTACTACAAATATTCCTTTACATATGTTGTAAAGGTCCTTTTATTCTTTATTTGTTCTTTTTGGAATATCAGGACATCAGGACATACCTCTGAGTCAAAAGATATGTCTAAATTAATAGCTTTTGGGGCATAGTTCCAGTTTGCTTTGCAGAATGCAAGGACTAGTTTATAGCTTCACCAGCAGTGTACCAATTTTCACACATTTACTCCAGCATTTGTCATTTTCTGTTTTTGTCTCTTAGCTAATCTAATGAGTATGATGTGGAACCTCAGAGTTGTTTTAATTGCATTTCTCTAATAATTAGTGATTTAGAGCACTTTTTGGAAATGTGGCTACTGATAGTTTTGATTTAGTTCTCTGAAAACTGCCTGTTTATATTCTTTGACTATCAATTAGGAATGGCAAAACACCACAATTTGGATTAGATTAGAAGATTAGATTGTATTGTGAAGGTCTTTAAAAGCCAGAGGAGTCTTGTATTGTTGTTGTTCAGTTGTTTTTCAATTGTGTCTGATTCTGCATCATCCCATGTGAGGTTTTCTTGGCAAAGATACTGTAGTAATTTGGAATGGGCTTCTCCAGCTCATTTTACAGCAGAGGAAACTGAGGCAAATGGGATTATGTGATTTACTCAGGATCACACAGCTAATAAATGTCTGAGGCCAGATTTGAATGCAGAAATCTAAGTCTTCCTGCTTTTAGGCCCAAATTCTCTCTACCAATGCAGGCCAATACCTCAGATTCTTAGAGAGCTTCTTGAGATACTGGTAGGTTTTATGACTTGCCAGCAAAGGTTGGACCTAAAATTCAGGTCTTTCTGGTTTCCATTATGCTTTTCAGTGGTTAGAGAAGCATTGTTCCTATTCTTATTGGTTAGTTTACACATACAAAGCCTAGACTAATAAAAGACTATTAATACCACCCAAGAAATAGAAGAAGGAAGGGCTGACTATCTTTAGCTTTCTAAAAGCAAAGGAACTTGGAAATTCATTTATTTTTTTCTTTTATTCTCTGATGTTTATTGTTCAATTAAAATTTTTTTATTATTAAAACTTTTTATTTGCAAAACATATTTATGGGTAATTCTTCAACATTAACCCTTACAAAGTTTTCTGTTACAAATTTTTCCTCCCTAGTCCCCACCCCTCCCCTAGATGGCAGGATAACCACTACATGTTAATTATGTTAAAATACTTGACAAATCAAATATATGTATACATATTTCCACACATCATTTTTGTGCAAGAAAAATCATATCTACAAGAAAGAAAAATCAGAGAAAGGAAACACAATGCAAGCAAACATCAATAGAGAGCATGAAAATGTTATGTTGTGGTCCACATTTCACATCCCTCTCTCTGGATGTATATGGCTTTCTTCACTGAACAATTGGAACTGGTTTGAAACATTTCGTTGTTGAAGAGATCCATGTCCATCATAATTGATCATCATATAGCATTGTTGTTGGCCGTGTACATGGATGTCCTGGTTCTGCTCATTTCTTTGGAAATTAATTTAAACTGTCTTGTGAGGAGTAATATTAGAAAAGCAATCCTCATCCCTCAGGGTTAGTGTTAGGATACTGAAGAGAGAAGTAGGCAACTGCCTTCTGAGAAACCAACCTTCAGTTGTTGGTTAGGGTTAGATTTGGGATGAAATGAATATTAAAGTACTACTCAGTCTTTAGTGGTCCTCAGTCTGTTATGCATTTTTTGAAGGGGAAGACTAAATAGTTTCTCTGATGTAGAAAACAATAAGAATACAGAATTTAGAATCACCCATCCTGAGTGCAAATTCTGTCAGCCACTTACTTCTTATGTGATCTTAAGCAAATGGCTTTCTAATTTTTAGACATTAAGAATTTCTAACTTTCTTAAGTTTTCTCATCTGTAAAATGAAAGGGCTGATTCCTTTTAATTTCTTATTTTCGATGATGATCATTCAAACTTCTTGTTGATTAGTCATTTTTTCAGTCACGTCTAATTCTTTGTGATCACTTTGGGGAGGTTTTTTTATGCAAATATACTGTTTTGCTGTTTTCTTCTCCAACTCATTTTATAGATGAAGAAATTGAAGCAAGCATGGCTAAGTGACTTTTTCCCAAGTCATATGTCTGAATGTTAGCGTCTGAAGCTTCATTTTGAACCCAGATTTTCTTGATTTCACACCTGGTGTTCTATCCACTGTGCCACCTGGCTGCTCTGTCTCCACTTTATCATTTAGCAATTCAGCATCAATTGACCAGCCAGGATTAATGAATTTAGAAGTGAATATTTACTATAGTAGCATATTAAAAATGGTTGGTACAAAATATTTCAAAACTGGCTGAGGAGAAACATTTTCTTCCAGGCAACTTCTAAATCCTTCCTATGCATTGTATTTAATCTGTCAAGTGTGAAATTCCACAGGCATCTAGATGATTTCAAAGATTGAGAAAACAGGTAGCATTAGGGGCTGGAGTCCAACTTCTTACTAGACTTAGAGCCTTACTCATTTCACAATATTTTAACATTTAGGTAGTAATCTGGGAGAAAAAATATTGGATATTCATAAGGGACTAATGATGAGAAAGCTTTCAAAGGGAAATTGGCAATGAGAATGCATGCAGTGCATAATAATAGGATCTTTTGAAACTCTCAAAACCAATGTTATACACATTTCTTACTTCGAGGATAATAAATTCTAAAGACAACTAGCTGCTCAGTGGATAGAGCACTGGGCCTCTAGTCAAGAGGATCTGAGTACAAATCTAGCATCAGATACTTACTAGCTATGTGATCCAAGTCAGTTAATTTCTGATTGTCTAACAAAAACAACCACCAACTTTACTGGAGAAGGAAATGGCAAACCACACTGGTATCTTTGCCAAGAAAATCCCATGGAGTCATAAAGAATCAGAAATGGTTGATTAAACTTGACAGCAATAACCAAATCCTTTCGTGTTTATTCTGATTTCTAGATCTCCAATCATTCTATATAAATACAATGCTTTTAGCAAGTCAAATAGTAAAAAAATATTTTCTCACTCAGAATTTATATCTATTAAAACACAAAGGACAAATATCTTTGCTATGTATGTTGTACTAATGTAAAACTCATTGGTGGAACAACTGAATTATTGTTAAAATACTTTATAAAACAAAGGAAGTTTTCTGGCCACTTCCACCTGGATAGTCTATAGAAAATTTGAAAGTATCCAAGGACATGTTATGGAATAAAACCTGGGCAAACAGGAAATTCCCAACTATCCTCTTAATGAAACAAAAGTAAACTTATGGCTAAATTTGGTTGAAACCAGGGTTTCTCCAGGATATAAAAAATCCAAAGAACTGAAATAGAGAAAGGAAGGCGAAGGAGGGCACATGGGTAGATCTTAATCCTAGGCTCAAGGCATGTGAGAATGGAATAAGAATTGCATCTGAGGGGCAGCTAGGTGGCGCAGTGGTTAGAGCACCAGCCCTGAAGTCAGGAGGACCTGAGTTCAAATCTGGTCTCAGACACTTCCTAGCTGTGTGACCCTGGGCAAGTCACTTAACCCCAATTGCCTCAGCAAAAAGCAAAAAAAAAAAAAAAGAATTGCATCTGAAAACAAGGCACAAGGAATGCTAGGTAGCTCACTAGATCTCAAATCACCTTCATACAAAGAAAATGCTTTCAGGGCAGCTGGAAGGCACAACGGATAGATCACCGGCCCTAGAGTCAATAGGAGGTAAGTTCATATGTGACCTCAGCCACTTAATACTTACTGGCTGTGTCACTTAACCCTACTTGGTTCACATACACCCAAAAAGTAAGTAAAAAAAAACAATGCTTTCAGTGATGAAATATTAAAAACAAACAAAAAAACCTTCTTTCCCACAATATTTATTTGTTAAAATATAAAAGACAAATGTCCCTGCTGTGTATATTTTGCTAATGTAAAACAAATTCAGTTTGTCTTTGTATTAGTTTGTTGTTGTGACTCTTTGGGGTCCCATTTCAGATGTTCTTTGCAAAGATACTGGAGTAGTTTGTCATTTTCTTCTCCAGCTCATTTTACAGTTGGGGAAACTGAAGCAAACAGAGTTAAGTGCTCAGAGTCATATAGCTAGTAAGTTTCTGGATTTGAACCCAGACCTTCCTGATGCCTGACTAAGCACTCTATTCATTGTGTCACTTATCTGCCCCTCAAAATAGTATACTTGTTCATTGATCTATTTTGACATTTGAAGCCTTTAGCATGTTGTAAGCCCTTCATAAATGTTCATTTAGTAGTCTGCTGTCTTCCTATTTATAGTTAAGTTCTACCTATTGCTGAAGAATAATGCCATGGAGAGGTCTGTCAGATTTTATGATTTGTAACAATAAAAAGAAAATCCACAAATGTTGCACCTGGCTGCCATCAGCCCTGAAACAGTTATTTCCTTTCCTAATATGAATGAATGATTCAGTGGACAAGACACATTTCCTTTGAGATGGACCAATTTTACTTCACAAAAACAAAAAGCCAATGACCTGAGAGGTTACTTCTAGCACTGGAAATTTTGCCTTCTGCACACTAAAGAAACATGGCAATAGCATATATATTCCTTTTTTTGGTGTTCGATGAATATGATTATGAATAATATAAAAATCATGCCTGTTAATGAATATCTGTGAAGTATTTTTTTTATCATTGGAAAAACCCAATATTCAGTACTTTAGGATTTAGAAATTGTTGCAAAAAGGTAATGGGAAATTTACACTTTTTGATTGCTTATGAAAGAAGGTTAGAATTTTTTTTTAAAAGAATTAAAAAGTAGGCCATTTGCAATGTGAAAAGATTTAATTAATGAAAACTGCAATAGACCAGAGAAGCAGTGTTCCACAGTAAGTAGAGAACTGACCTTGGAGCTTGGAAAATCAGGGTTTTTGTCCTGTCTCATACATAATAACTGTGTGACTCTGAACAAGTCATTTAACTTAACATGAGCTCTGTAAGACTATATGTTGCAGAGAAGTTCCCAACATGCATTAGTGGAGGGAGTTTCCTCATCTGAAAGTTCCCAATAGCAATATAATCTTAGATCCAGATCTTTTCCCCTGTGGTGGAGTAAATGATTTTCCTATCATTAACTTTAGGTGGACATGTTAATGACAATATCTTTGTCATTAATAATCCACTTATTTGGTTAGCCATGGTACTGAAAGGACCAAGGTCACAGATTTTTTTCTTGGGGAAGATAGCTTGGTTTTGTTTCATGGTTGAATTCAGCAGTGTGACATAATTAAAAACAATAACAATAATTTTAAAAAGTAAGAACTGTGTGGTGGTCTCAATTCTGCTTCTGTTGGGGTGGGTGACTTTATCACTTTATTTTTCCACTTTATCAATTACAAAGTGAGAACCATTATATGTCACTAGATAATCTCTATGATGTGGTTCTAATATTTTCTAATTGTGGCTACTTATGTGATTTTGAATAAGCCACTAAATTTTCCTGGACCTTAGTTTCTTCATTTGTAAAATAAACAGGTTGGACAAAATTATCTTTAAGTTTTCTTCCAACCTGAATTTAATGGTTTAGATCTTGAGGAATAAAAGGACTCAGAATGATAGAGAGAAGGGAAAAGAACATTTCCAATTAGGGATGGGAAAGGTAGGAATTGAGAGAGAGAGAGAAAGAGAGAGAGAGAGATGGTAATAAAATTAAAATGAGCACAACAAAGGGAGCATTTTGGGGCATTGTGGAAAATATTTGATGAATAAGGTAAGATCAGATTACAGAAAATACTGAAAGTTAATCAGCAAAATCTAGAAAAGCTGGTGCATGTTTTACATGACTACACAAGTATAACTTATTTTGAGTTGTCTACATTCTCATTGAAGGGAGTTAGACAAGGAGGAAGGAAAGGAAAGAATCTGAAACTCAAAGTCTTAAAAATGAATGCTAAGACTTCTTTTTTTCAGGTAATTGGGGAAACATAAAATACTAAATAAAAATGGTACATGGGAAAGTGCCATTGTGGCTGGGGAATCACAGTGTCTGAGTTTATAGCCTGCCTCTGACTCTAATCTCTTTGGGCCTTAATTACTTTTAGCTATAAAATCAGAGGGTCTAAATAGATATCCTCTGAGGTCCCTTCTAGATAAATCTATGATTCCATGGTTCCCTCAGCTCTGTATTAATTTTTTAATTTTAAATTTAAATTTAATTTAAATTAAAATTTTAAATAACTAAAAATTTTCTAGGTTTCTGAAGTTACCTATTTGACTTCTAGTGTAATGGAAATACAATTTGATTTGGAGTAAAAAGGCCTGAGATTTTAAATCCAGCTCTGTCAGTACTAGCCATTGGCTTTGGGCAAGTCATTTTCCAACTCTGGGCCACAGTTTCCTAATCTATAAAATTCAGGTATTATACTCTACAATCTCCAGGCTCCCTTTTAGATATTGAGGACTTCTTGATTCTAACTTCCTCAGAAACAGACTTCACAAATTTGCATGAATGACTCAGTGTAAACTGAATCCTAAAAAATTATGCCTTCACTTACGCTATACTTATCAGTCTCAATATCTTTAGGTCCCAGGGCAGAAGACTCTGAAAAAGAATAAAAATGTTATTGATTGAAGATGAAAAACTCAAATACTTTCCTACAAACTGATTGTCACCAGGCACATTCAGAATAAGCAATAACAATTAGTTGTTTGATAAACAAAAGAGCACCACTTTGGGTATTTCATGGATCTGTTTGCTTCTCTCTTTGAGTGATGGCATACGAGTGGAACAGAATGGATAAAAGGAAGATACTACTTGTAAGATTTTTTTTAAATCCAGAGTTATGATGTTTCTGCTTTGGGGAATTCCCACTGAGGACATTTCTCACCACTGAAGATATAATTCTACAATTCTTGTCTTTTGCAGTAACCTTGAGCACCAAGATATGGCTTGCCCAGGGTCATGCAGCCATTATAAATTAAAGATGAAACTTGAACCCAAGCCATCTGCCATTCTGACTCCAAAGCCAGACCTCTCTCTCTTTGCTCTCTCTCATTTGTAAAATATGACCCTAAATGGTGATTACTTAAGATACCAGACCACTTCAAATAAGAAGCTTGACAACAATTACAATGCTGTTAATTGAGCCCATGAAAATTCCCTTTAGTGTATCTACATTACTTATTTCCATTAAGGACTTCAAATATTCAGAGAGGAAAATATTAATATTATCAAAAAGTATTAAGGAAATATTGTTGCTTGTATAATATCCTTCTCTGAGTACAAATAGGAAAACTGTACCATCTCCTAAACTGAAAGAGAAAAAAAGGGGAATGTGGAAGAAGACATCCATATACTTTTTTTCCTTCATCAATACATAATTTCATTCACTTACAGTAAGCAGGCACCACTAACCATTTTGACCTGGCTACTATTCATCTTGTTGCATCCTTGCCTACATACTTGTCAGCATTCAGAACCACTACCACTGCCTCAGAACAACACAATTATGAACAGATCTCCCCAAACAGAGAAAATAGATGTGTGCAGTCAGGTGATACAATTCCCTGCCTCATATCCCTTTCCCCCTTCTTCTCTCTCATGGCTATAATCCATTTGGCACAGAGTTTTACATTGTCCAGATGGTGGCCTCTTCTCTGTTCCTGCTGTAGATCTTTTTCTGCCAAGGCATCAAATGCCAGGTTTCCGGTGAGAGTATGCATATAGATAGCTGTGATAAGGTGAGGTCATCTATCTTATGTTCTATACACAAGGCTATGGGAGAAACTGGAGTCTAGGTCAGACAGACAGACAGACAGATAGAAAGATAGATAGATAAATAGATAGATAGATGGAAAAAAATCAAAGCTCAAATCATCTCTTAGCTTCTATACTCCCTACATTCTTCCAAGAAACCATTATGACCTTTTTTTGTTGTTATTTTTCAGACATTTTTCAGTCTCATCCAACTCTTTGTGACCCCATTTGGAGTTTCTTGGCAGTGATCCTGGAATGGTCTTCTATTTCCTTCTCTAGCTCATTTTACAGATGAGGAAACTAAGGTAAACAGAATTAAATGACTTGCCCAGATTTACACAGCTAATACTACAAAGTGACCAGATTTGAATTCAGGAAGATGAGTCTTCCCATTTTCAGGCCTGCCACCCACTTCACTATGCCATTTAGAGCCCAGAACCTGAGATAAAAGATAAAGAGTGAGAACGAGAGTGAGAGAGTAAGAGCAAGAGAGAGAAAGAGGGGGAGGGAAGGGGAAGGGGAAGGGAGTGAAGGAGGAAAGGAGGAAAGGAGGAAGGGAGAAGGAAGGAAGGAAGGAAGGGAGGGAGGAAAGGGAGGGAGGGAAGAAAGGGAGGGAAGGAAGAGAGGGAAGGAAGAGAGGAAAGGAAGAGAGGGAGGGAAGGAAGGGAAAGAAGGAAGGAAGGGAGGGAAGGAAGGAAGGAAAGAAGGAAAGAAGGGAAGAAAGGGAGTGAAGGAAGGAAGGGAGGGAAGAAGGAAGGAAAGGAAGGAAGAAAGGAAAGGGAAGGAAGGGAGGGAGGGAAGAAAGGAAGGGAGAGAAGGAAGGGGGGAGGGAAGAAGGAAGGGAGAGAAGGAAGGGAGGGAGGAAGGGAAGGGAGGAAGGGAAGGGAAGAAAAGGAAGGAAGGAAGGGAAGGAAAGGAAGGAAGGAAGGAAGGGAAAGAAGGAAGGAAGGAAGGAAGGAAGGAAGGAAAGGAA
>JAJPUD010008437.1:71249-89479 GCA_023553655.1 Myrmecobius fasciatus | reverse complement strand
GATCCACCCTTTTCCAAAGGCAGATCTGCCAAAGCACCTGCCCGCAAGCAGAGCAAAGTGGCCCAGGCGTCTCCCAGGGGCTTCCTGGGTGCCCAAAATCCGCCCCTCTATCGCAGCCCTGACTTCCGCCCTGGCTGGAGTCTGATTGCGACCAGTGGCCTATTTCCCCTGAGGCTAACCTTCTCTGGAGTTCTTTCACGGTAGATCTTTGATAGAAGTGCGTTGTAATCTGAATGCTTGGAGGTGCTCTCACTTAGAAACCAGTTGGAAGGCTTACTTTGGGTTTGAGGGAATGTCCCGGGAGTTCACAGAGAAAGCTGTCCACAGTTCGCCATCTTGGCTCCGCCCCCCCAAGCCTTATTCTTTAAAGGATTTTTTTCCCATTTGTGTCTTTCAAATTCTATTCCATTTGTATGAGTTTTTTGTCAATCAATAAACATTTATTAAGCACTAAACTATGTGCCAGTTATTGTATTAAGCATTGGAGATAGAAAGTCAAAAAAGACATGGTCATTATCTTCAAGGAGTTCACACTTTAATGGAGGAGACATCAAAAAATGTACATTAAGATACATAGAGTGCAAATAGGAAGTAATCTCAGAGTGTAAAGTATAATTAGAGTTAAAGCAAAGAAGAGAGAGCAGGAAGACCCTCTTAAAGAAAGTGTGTTTGAATTGAAACTTAAAGTAAGGGAAAGCAGGAAGTCAAAATGAGATGGAAGAACATTTAAGGCATAGGGTAAGGATATGGGATATTTTGTGATGAACAGAAAAAAGGCCAATGTCAATGTGATTGTAAATTAGGCCAAAACGGTAAAGTTTCAAAAGTTTAGAAAATTAGGAAGGACCCAGGTTTTCTAAGAACTTTAAAAGCCAAGCAGAGGATGTTATATTTGACCATTGAAATAATAGGAATCCACTGGAGTTTATTGAGTCTGTGGGTGGGTTGCATGGCCAAGTATGCATTTTAGTAAATCTTTGGTAACTAAGTGGAAGTAGAAGTGGAATGGGAAGAGACAAGGCAGGGAGGTCTACCAGGAGGCTATACTAATATTCTCATCATGATGTCCTGAGGACATACCAAATTGATGGCTTTTCAAAAAAAAAAAGATGTAGTTGAGAGATGTCATGAAAATAGAAACAACAAGGTTTTGACAATTGATTGGATATATGGGATGAATGAAAATTAGGAACTAAGGAAGACAATTATGTTATAAATCCCAGCCTCTGATGGGGACTTTGATGGTACCCTCAATAGTAATAGGAAAGCTTGGAAGAAGGAATGTTTTGGGGAAAAGAAAACTATTTCAGTTTTGGATATATCCAGTTTGAAATGACCATGAAGCATCCAAATTGAAATGCTTGTGAGAAAACTAATAATGAGAGACTGGCATTCACAAGAAAATAATAAATATAAAAATGTGAAAATCATCTCAGTAGAGATGATAATTGAATCTTTAGGAATTGTTGAAATTTCTATGATAGAAAGTATAAAGGGAGAACAGTATAACTGTCATTTTGAGTAACATTTAATTAAGTTAGACATTTCAAATAAGCTCATCGAGTATTTTCATTAATTCACTGAAAATTTCATTCTTAATTAATTGAGGGAATAATGGAGGGACAAGTTTTCTTTTTTAATTAAGAATTTGGAAAAATATAAAAGCTTCTTGCATACTCTAATTTTTTAAACAATTTGAAGAAGACATGATCTCTTAAATGAGCATATAATACATATACATGCTTATACTAGTATACACATATATAGACATTATATACATACATAGATATATACACACATATATATGCTTATATACAGATATATTTTAAGAAAAGGAGACATTTTAAAGGGGCTCTTTAATGTAGACTTCCCCAGAAATACATCAGACATTGCCTGTTTTGTTGATAAAAGACAATATAATTACTAATTGAGACTGAAGAATTTTTCAAAATTCTCTTGAAAGTAATAGCAATGGGAAGTCAAAGGTTATCAGTGAAAGTGAAGTGTTTAAAATTAAGACCTATTTAAAACCAAGTTAACAATGTCAATAATTTATGAGGAACATCATACATGTGACCGAGGGCATTACCTAGAGGACTTTATAATCATTGAGTTGTAGAAGACATATTCTACTCTATTTCTGACAAGTTGAAACTTGAAAGCTTTGCATCTAAGGAAAAGATGCAGATGAGCCATTAGTTCATATTATATGGTGGAAAAAAATCCCTGTGTAATTACTCAACACACTTGTGGATTTCCCTTTATGGATACAAGAAAGAAAAAAAAAATAATTGCAGTCATTTGCCAAATAGGTTAACAAGTACCTCGGAAATAGGTCCTGAGAAAATGGGGATTTTGTTTGAAGGTAAATTCCATGGCTAACCATCTGTCAACATGTAATAACAAGCTAGTATCATATGATAGAATTAATAGGGAAAGCAAAACAGGTCTCTTTCTATCCATTTTTTCCTTTCAAAATAACATAGTGTCTACCTGTATTACAAGTTTGAAGTCTATGTTAGAAAAGTGCCAGAGACCTGTTATAATCACTGACATGAAACAAAAGAAAAAAACTCCCGCTTCATTCAAGTGAGCTATGGTGCATTGGAACATTAGCCTTATTCTGAGGTATGTATTATCAAGCAGAGCATTTAATAAAGCAAAACAAGCCTTGTTTTGCCTTCCACTCTACTATTTTCATCTGTCCTTTTCTTTTTTCTTCTCTGGTGATACCATCTCTTATTAATGAAATTTGGAAGCCCAGCAGATTATCCTGAACTCTGATAGAGTGTTGCTGGCTACCAAATTGAATATACATGTAAATATATGTGGAATTAAATAACTTTTAAATATTTATATGTTGTATTTAATTTTCCTTCTGTCACGTGGTCATAAGGTCCAATGAACATTGCAAGAAACTAGGAAAGATAAGATTGGATTTTTTCTTGATTGGGTTGTTTAGTTTTTATGTCATTTACAATATGTTAGGAGCAACATTTTTTCACTTAAATTCATTTTCATGAAGAAAATAGTTGTTATTGTTTAAAAATTTAACAATCTGTTAATGACTAAAAACATTTATATCGAGTTCTTTCTGCAGAACTTGTGATGTTAACATTTTATAAAGGGTGAGTAATAAAAAACTGATTTTTGTCCTATTATTTTTATCATGTACATAAAAGAAACTTATTTACAAGACTTAAAAATATACTAAAATTTAACTATATATTATAATTTGTCTTTCACAAGGCTAATATAATTTTTTGACAATAACTTTAATATAAAAATTGATGAAAAGAGTTTTTAACATTCATTCTTGCAAAAATTTTATCTTCCAAATTTTTCTCCCTTTCTTCCTTCTCCCCCTCCCTTACACAGCAAATATTCCAATATATGTTAAACATGTGTAATTCTTCTATACATATTTCCACATTTAGCATACTGCAAAGAAAAATCAGATCAAAAAGGAAAAAAAAATGAGAAAGAAAAAAAATAAAATAAGCAAACCAACAAGCACAAAAGGTGAAAATATTGTTTTGATCTACACTCAGTCCCCAAAGTCCTCTTTGTAGATGCAGGTGACTCTTTCCATCACAAATCTATTGAAATTGGCCTGAATCATCTCACTGTTAGAAAGAGTCATGTCCATTATAATTGATCATATAATCTTAGTTTTGGTGTGTATCATGTTCTTTTGGTTCTAGTCTCTTCATTTAGCATCAGTTCATGTAAGCCTCTCCAGGCCTTTCTGAAATCATCTTGTTGATCGTTTCTTATAAAACAATAATATTTAATAACCTTCATATTTAGCCATTCCTCAACTGATGGGCATCCACTGAATTTCTAATTACTTGCTATTACAAAAAGGGCTACATTTTTGCACACGTGAGTCATTCTCCCTTTTTTATGATCTCTTTAGGACACGGACCCAGTAAAGTTATTGTTGGATCCAAGGGTATGCATAATTCCAAATTGTACTCTAGAACAATTGGATCAGTTCACAACTTCACAAACAATGTATTAATGTCCCAGTTTCCCCATATCTTCTCCAACATTTATCATTATCTTTTCCTGCCATCTTTGCCAATCTGAGAAGTGTGTAGTGCTATGTCAGAGTTGTCTTAATTTACTTTTCTCTAATCAATAGTGATTTAGAACATTTTTCTCATGTGACTAGAAATGGCTTTAATTTCTTCATCTGAAAATTTTCTATTTTTATCTTTTGACAATTTATCAATTAGAGAATGGATTACATTCTTATAATTTTGAGACCATAAGGTTAATTTTAAAACTTCAGATATTTGTTTGTTTGAAGTGACAAAGGCATTACTTTAATAATTTAAACCCAAGACTTGCTGAGGTGAAAATTTATGTTTACCTTGAATATTCCTCTTCCCCCCAAAAAAACCCCTATATGAGTATCTCTTAAAGTAATATAATACTACCTATAATAAGCACTTCAAATTGAGATCAAGGATTGAGGTCCTTTCTGTCTAAAATGTTCTTTCTACTCTCCTCAGCTTTACTTCTTCTAGACTGATCTTTAATCTTACCTATACTGTGGAAAATTCCATGATTAATCCCACATCTTGTTAATGACCTTTGTCTGTAACATGGGTTTCTGTTCTGTTGGTCATTTGCTCATTTTCAAAACTACCTTCTTGTTGTCATTCATCTTCTTATTTTTGTATTCTGTCTTTCCAGCTGTGTGTAATGTCTCTTGAAAATAAACATCGAAGCCTTGGTTTTTAACTCTTTGTTAAAGTAGGGCTCTGTTTCCAGAGTGGAGAATGCAATGTCCCAAGCTTCAGGGATTTTATAAAGCTGTTTTCAGAGATCCTTCCAGGGATTTGTATTGTGAGCTAGCCCTGCTACTTAGATCTGAGTATGGGAAAAACAACAGAGTCCTGTCACAATGCCAACAAAAACCCTCTCCTCTCCTTCCCCACCCTGCAATTTCCCTCTGACCAGCTGATACTTGTCCTTTCCCCATGAGCTGAGAATTCACTTCTGTGGCTGTGGATGCTACAGGTGCTGCTCATATCAATGTGAGCAATAATAAATATGAACAATAATCTTAAAAAGCTGGGCATATGGGTTGAGAATTGATCTATCATTCTATAAAATGAGTCCCTTTTCAGCAGAGTCCTTTTTAATCTATGTGCCATCATTTTCCAACTGTTCTTTTCTTCTTTTTTTTTTCTTTAGTGTACTTCTATATATAATACAACTTGATTTATGATGAAGTCAAAAGAGGGTAAGGAAGGTTTCCAGGACTTGGGGGAATAACCTGTATAAAAGACTTAAGGGATGATATGAAAAAGAATCATATTGACAATTCAGATATGAGTTGTAGACTAACTATACGGTTGCAGGGAATAGTAAACTAATTAAGATCGTAGAGCTATGAAAGTTTAGCTCTTTACAGATTGGTCATGAAGTTCAGTGCTTTATAGAAGAAACTTTATATTTTATCCTATTTTCAGTTCAAACTCAACAACTCACATTTATATAAATTTATAAATTGTTCTGTTTATAACAATTTTATTAGATATATGATATAAATATTAGTAGTAGTAGTTTGTAAATAAGAAAACTGAAATTTAGCGACATTAAGCTATTTACCCAATATCATCTAGTTAGGCAAGAGAGATCCTTGAAAATGCCAATTAATACTTATTGATTCAATTTAATAGTAATACATGCCTTAAGCACTTAATTCCAGCCAACAAAGACTTAGAATGAGTAGAAACTAGCTTCAAATCCTACATTTGTCACATACTAGGCTTAAATGACCCTGAGCAAGTCACTTAAATTTTCACAACTCTCTTGAACTATAATTTGCAGAGCAGATGCTAATCTGTTTAAAGGAGGGGCTTTCCTCCCTGGGAATTTCATATATCAATGAAATCAAAGTCTCAGTTTATAAATATTTAGTATTCTGGTGCTAGATATTAGATATACAAAAACAAAAAGAAAACAATCTCTGCTTTCATTTGATTGATTGTTTAATGATGCTACATCTTTGATAATCCAAGAGAAAAAAAATGAGGATGATAATGGTGATAAACTAGTCAGAAGATTGAGCTCAAATTACTTCTCTGATTCTTACTATCAGTGTGAACCTGGACAAGCAGCTTAACTCCTGTTCATCTCAGTTTCCTCATGCAAGGAAATAAGGAGGTTGAACTAACTGTGATTGGAAGTTCCTTCCACCTCTAAATCTATGATTTTATTATCCTCCTTAAATAATAATGATACCTAATTTTATATAGCGCTTTAAGGTTTTCAAAAAAGTTTCTGTATTCTCATTTTTGGCTCACAATAACTTCATATGTAGGTGTTATTATAAATAGTGACAAAGAAAAAAGTTAAAAAAGGTTGACTTTAAGGCACATAGCAGGTAAGTGTCTAAAGCAGGAATTGAACTCAGGTCTTCTTGATTCCACACTCATCACTCTATCCACCAGGCCACCTACCTGCCATCAGGTTTGTGCATTAAAATGTATCATTGAAAAGTATATAACATTTTATTCACCCTTGGACCAATTGTTTCCAGTCATAGTCATATATACATATGTTTTATTATACCTTAGGAAAATTATGCCAAACTATATTTCAGTCATGCCTTCTGGCCCTAGAATCTTCCATGGAATAGAATGATCTCCATAAGTACTGTAGTTTTGCATCTGGATTTCTGATTTAGCTGAGAGACGTGCAAAAAGCTGTGGCACCACATCTGAAGAAGCATGAGTACACTTTTCCCCCCAAGAGTCAATCATGATTTATGAGTGTTAAACTGCTTCCTGATCCCTAGTTTGAAAACTGGCCACCACAAAAATGGAAGATATGCAGATCTAAAGATCTACAAGACTTGGAAAATGGAACTGTCTTAGTGGATCAAATATTTGGCAGTGAGATTACTGTCAACACCTCAGGTGTGTAATGCATTTCAAATTTTGAAGAGATTCATTTGGAATCTGTGAGAATTCACACTAAAACATTTCATTAGGTGGGCTGAGTAATAGTGTTATTAAAACAATGATATTACCTGGAGTGAATTTTAACATGGCCATTCCAACATTCCTAAGTAAAATAGGACTGGATATTTGTTCATAACTCAGATAAACAATAATAATACTTTTATCTTGAATGTTCTTGCCACTTCTGAGTTCCAGTATATTTAATAATGTTTTTAAAATCAGACGGAGAAAAATTAAATTTTTCATGCTACAGTTTTTTGTAAATGCAAAAGTATAATGTATATTCATGTAGATTGTATGCTTTTAGCTACTAGAATACCTCTTCTATGTTTAAACATCTGCATTTGTTAGAAAGTTGTTCAGAATTTAGACTGGTTTTTCCCCCCATAGTTGATGATTAAGCTCCCAGTGCCTCAAATAGCTGGGTCCATCTACAATGTACCTTTATAAACAGTTATAAAACTCACTCACTTTAAAATAATGTTTTAATGAGAATATGTATTTAGCATTTGGGAGTTAAACTTGGAATTCTAGGAAACTATCCTTCACCCAACATTTTGGCTAGCTTGAGACTTTTTGTGGAAGATTAGGGGCTACCATTGCCCTTACTCTGTCACTTGCCACATATGGGGAAGGGTTGCTTCATCTTCAACTGATTGGTGGCTCTTATGACCTGGGGAAAGACAGATTATGGAATAGGAATCATACACACAATGAATGAGAGGGTAAGGAATTTATACTTTTTCTACATATCTTGTTGTATATTTCATTTTGTTTTCTAAAAAACATAAGCCTCCTGATTCTCTTTTTATCATTCTTTCAATTATTTATTATTTGCTTTATTATCTTATTCAATGTGAAGGAGAACCCAGGATCATTCTTTAGCTTCTTCCCTTTCCTTCTATTAGTGAAATATTGGTGCTGCTGTTGGCAAGAAATTCCTTACTGAAGGTCACTATCTCTGAATCATAGAAAAAAATTTGTAGTGATCCATGTAGGACTCTGGAAACAAGTTTATGGATTATTTCATAAAATTAGAAAAACATTTTTAATGAATATGCTGAACAAAATAATTTTTTGCATTAAAAAGTCAAATTAGTTTTCAACTTTGGATAGGTAGCTGAAAAATATCTTCATACTTTAAGTTATTCATCAGTGAATTATTTTGGAATTCTGTCACTTTGTTCTCTCTAATACTTATCTTTAATTTACATGTCCATTAAGACAGTGTCTTTTGTTACCTTGTTTGTTTGTTTTTTTAATTACATGGCACTTTACATATTTTTGTCATTAAAGAAAAAAATGAAATCATTACCAGTTCCTTTATTTTATAACAAAGATGACCTCAGAGAAGTTTCAGAGAATATAAGCAATTTACCTAAGACTGTATAGCTAAATAGTATCAAAGCCAGAACATGAATTATGTTCCTTTGAATCCAAAGTCCAGACTTAGCCTAGTATTCAAAGCTCTCCACATTCTATTTCAAGTCTATCTTTATAGTTCTATCCCATGTTAATTCCCCCTATATCCTTTATATTTTGGATAAATTAATTCATTATTTTCCAAATATATTCTTATTTACCAATTCAAACTATTCAATTCTCCTTCCTTTCCCTCTTGCCTTTAAAATTCTACTCATTTTCAAAGTCCAGTTCAATTATTACTTTCTCAATGTAGTTTTAAATATAAAATTGAGAGCCTTTATACAAAAAAGTGGCTAACAAGGAGAGAAATTTGACCTCAAAGGTGTGAGAAAGATTTGGCCAGATATAACTTGGTTTATGACTAGAATATAGTTCTGTAAATAGTGCATCTTACTAAAAAGGAAGAAAAACAATAGTTAAAAAGCTGAGACAGGGGAAGTAGAATAAGGAGGGAGATGATATAGAATTGCAAATTAAGAAAATATATATACACATGAGAAAATTCAGGAATCAGATGGGGGATGCATGTTGGAGAACCTTCAGGTGAAGATCAATGGAGACAGAAACAGAAGTGATTATCACTGGCAATACCACAGATTTAGACAGAAAGAGGAAATGGTTGATTAGTTCAGGAAACATCACAAACCTGACACAGAGAAAAGATATCATAGTGATAGGAGACTTCAATTATCCATACATCTGTTCAAATTCTCTTTCTGCCAAAAGCAGATCAAGTAATAATTTCTTGACTTGCCTTAAGGATAACTTTTGAACATTGGAATATTTGCTCCTCTCCAATTATGTAAGCATATCTACTTCCCCACAATATTTTAGATATCACTGACAGTGGTATCAGTCTTCATATCTGATGGTTTTCTTAGTATATGAGGGCTTCATTTGGGTTAGGTTTTTTAACAAATGCTCTTTTCTTTTATATATTCTCTGCAAAGTAGACCTATTCCTTCATTTTTTCTCTTCTCTTCTATATAGCTGAAATAGTAGTTGCTGTTGTCCTTACTGGGTTCCAAAAGCAATTCCATCTTATCCTGAGATATAGAAGTTGTGATAAAATTCTGGAAGAATTGTATCATATTCTGGTTTTTATAGTTAATTACTTTTCCTTGCTTCCATTTTCTTCACTCATCTTTTTGCAAATACAAATTGATGACACATGATTTTGTGAGAACTAAGAGAACAATTTACATAATGATAGCAATATATAAAGAAAAAAATATATATATATATTTGAAAGACTTTAGAATTCTAATCAATGTAATGTACTTTAATTCAGAGGAGTGAGGATGAACTGCACCAACCACCTCCTGGCAGATACATGATAGACTTAAAAATGGAGAATGTCTTTCATTTTTGGATATAGTCAATGTGAGTATTTGTTTTATTCAGCATTTGTTTTGAGACTTTTCTTATATTTTTATGCTTTACTTAGGAATGACAGCAAGAAGAAAAGATAATAATAACTTATAAAAACCAATTAATTAGAAAATAAGGTCATTGCTGAGTTTCCTGTGGATTCATCTTCATCTATTTTGGCAATTCCCTTTTTTCATCTTAAAGGAATTATTTAACTTTGTACCTTGAGAATTAAATTATTGGAATGTTTCTATTCCTGAACTGTCTTTTCTTGTAGTTTTAGTCCTTTGGATTTTAACTATCCTTCCTTTGAAATTTATTTCTTTATTTATTATTTTATGATATGTTTCTTTGGATCCTATTCTCTCGCACTCTGAGATGGCTGTCAGTTTTCATTTCCTTCTTTATCACAAACTCCAATTGTGGTAATCACTCCTCCCATATCCCCAAGATAATTTCTAGTCCAGCTACTAGTTCCTCTATGCTTGTGAGAATGAGATAACACATATAAATGTCCCTGGCTCAATGAATTACCTAATGAAGAATGCAATTATCATTCCATGTTTAATGTCAATTTGGAAGGAAGTCACTCATGTAGTGTCCCAAGTCTCTATTCTTAGAACTATGTTATTTAGCTTTTTTATCAATGACTTTGATAAATATGTTGATAAGAAGCTTCATTTATATGAGACTCCAATGAGGGATGATCCAAAAGGACTTTGAAAGGCCATTGGGCTGAAACAAATAAAAGTATATTCAAATATTAAATGTAAAGCCCTATTCTGAAGCTTGAAAAATCAACTTCATAAGGAAAAGCTGACAGAGGGATATCTAATATAAAGTTTTTCTTTTTTAAAAAGTGGATCTTAGGATTTTAGTGCATTATATGCTAAAATGGATTATAATAAAATGATATGATATCCAAGAAAGTTAAAATGATATGTTTTAGCAATATGCAGCATTTGGGAGATAGCAGTCCTACTGGAGTCTGCCCAACTTGGGTCACATGAAGAGTTTTTTGTACAATTCCACATATCACATTTTGATAAAGACATTTTTTTTAATCTAGACAACATATAAAGAAGAAGTATGGGATGCTGAAGGATCTTAAGTTTGTGCATTATTAAGTCTATCTTATACTAACTTTCATTATTTTGGATGGGAGGGAACATGTTCACAGATAAGGCTATAAAATACATGCAATGTAAATAAAAATTAATTTTGGATGTGTAGGAGGATACTTATACCTGGAGGCATCAGGATAAGTATCTTCTAAAAGGTGAAAGAAGAATTTTGTGCATCAGAGGGGAGAAGGGAAGGTAATTCAATCCTATAGCATGATTTATAAAAAGACAGATTTAGGAAATAAAATAAAATATTATACAAATGGAAAATAGGACAATTTGACTGGACCAGAAATATGTGAACAAAGGTAATCCTAGAAAAGTAACTACAGGCAGGTGAAGGGCTTTAGAAGCAAGGGAGGGAGACATTGGAGCTTCTTGACCAGGGGATAGATAATGACAATGTAATGTTCCAGATAGAAAATAAATGAATGAGTAAAAATTATGGGAGAGTGGAAAGGTTTTCAGGCTTTTACTATCTTACCTCTACCAATTTATTTTGTTAAGGAGATCATGTTACTGTAAAAGCAACAGATATTTGTTGTTCAACAACTACATGTAAGATATTGACAGATACTGAGAGAATACAAAGATGAATGAGTCATACCCTTTCAATAGGTAGGGAATGAGACAGGTAAACAAACAAAGAAAAAACAACAGAAAATGGATTATATATATGTATATATATATATATATATACAAATATGCATATATGCACATATGCATGTACATATATGTGCATTATAGTTATACATAGCTTGAACAGATAAGTGGAGGATGAATTGAAAAGTTAAAAAAAAAAAGCAGCAGCACTGGAACCATTTAGGATACTGTGATAATAATTCACATGGTAGGTGATTAGGGCCTGAAGTAATGACTCCAAATAACTCCAAAAGTGCTTATGGCCCTCCACAGAAAATAAGGAAAAAGGGAGAGAGTTTGGAATAAAAATAATGACTCCAAAGTTGGTAAAATAGGTGCTTACTGCCCTCCACAGAAAATAAGGAAAAAGGAAGAGTTTAGATTAAAAATAATGATTTTGAAGTGACTATGGGATGTTGTCAGAAATTTTCAGTAAATAGTTGGTAATATGTCACTGGAATTCAAAAAAGGAACTATGACTGGTCAAATAGATCTGATAATGACCTGAAGAATTTAATCCATGGGAACCATGACAGAACTGTTAGATTTACTGGTATATTGAGAGTGGAGCATGGATGATGATTAAGTGAAGAAAACTGAAAAAAAAATAATAAGTGGCCAAAAAATTATACACAGAAGGAGGAAAGAGCAGTGTTGTAGAAATTGTGAGAGGAAAAAATATACAGGAAGAGAGAGTGATCATTAAAGTCAAATATTGCAAAGTGATTAAGAAAGAAATAATAAAAAGATATCAGAAATGATAATTGAGAGATCACTGGGACTTTGGAAAGAGCACTTTCAATTAAGTGATAAGATCTGAAACCAGATTGAAAGTTTTTCACAAGCAAAGAGAAAAGAAAATATCAATGATTGTAGACAGCTTTTTTTTTTAATGTGAGGATTGAGTGGATTGTAATAGAGACAGCATACTCTGATTGATCTTTTTCAGGTTACAGAATATGTGAAGATATTCCCAAGCCAATTCCAGCTTGGAATGTAATCCTCCTGAAGCCTATTTCAGCTGTGATTTGGGGTCTGGTAAAGAGTGATGAAAAAAGTTCTTTCTGGCTACAAAACCGCAACAAATGACTCAGGAGTTACTAAGTCAGAACTGAATGTTCTTACAAATGATAGTTTGCCTAATGCAGTTTTTCTTTCTTGGCAGCTTTGAATAAGGGAAGTCCACTTTGAACTGCTGCATATAAGGACAGCTGTCTATCTGGCTACAGCTTATCCTAATGAGGAATGAGTTAGAAATTTCATTTGTATTGTTTGTTCATTGCAAGGTATCTCTTGGGGAAATTTTGAGTATGCATACTAGATAGAGTGCCCGGTTTGGAATCAAGACCTGGATTCAAATCCAGACTGAGACACTCTCTATTTGTGTGATCCTGGGCAAGTCATTTAACTCTGCCTCAGTTTCTTTATCTGTGAAATGCGTTAGTGAAGGAAATGGCAAATCACTCTATTATCTCTGCCAACAAAACACCAAAATGGACCATGATTAGTCAGACATAACTGAAACAGCTAAACATGTTAAAAGATTCCAGTGGAAAATTTTGTCTGGTCCAACTCTGATTACTTTATATGTGAAAGGGATTCTTTGAGATATTCAATGTACCTTGTATGGAAAGGGAAACATGAGATGTTTGTTCCAGATTTCTCATTGTATCATCTTGTATACTAAAATCATAGGAGAATTTTCAACAAGGGGTGTTTGATTTCTTGTTAAAGTTCAAAGGGAGACAATGTCTAGTCCAGTCTATAATCTCTGTAGAAAGATTCTCAAATGTTCTGGGTGATTATCAAAGATCAGGCTCCAAAGAAGGAGAGAGAGACATATTTTTTCTTTCTTTTTTTCTTTTCTTTATTGTTTTGGGTTTGAAGCAGTACTTGCACACACGATTTAGTCCAATTTAATTTGAGGGAATTAATTATTAATAAACAATTACTTGGGAAGTTCCAGAGTTCCACTTTTTCTAAAGTTTTCATTTTTAAAGTTCAGTTTCTGAAAGTTGAATTAACTTCCATACAAAGAATTTAATGTAAGGCGGAAAAGTCCAAATTCAGGTTTGAGTGGAGAAAAATTCTTTGATTAGATTGTCCAAGGGAGATGGGGGTGGAGGATAATTCAGATTTTTTTTTAACATTTAATTTTTATTTCATTTTTCTTAATTACATGTAAACAAAATTTTGAGAAACAGAGACAGATAAATCAGAGGGGTATAAAATGTGTAGATTAATAGAAATGGGATAAAGAGGGTAGGAAAGATAAGGGAGGATTCTATGGGTGAGGAGTGGTTAAGTAATAGCAAGGCAATTTAAGGAGTAAAATTAAAGGAGGGTTTATAGAAATAGAAAATAAGAGATATACAAAAACACTACAACAAGTGGTGTAAAGGATTAAAATTTATTAGAAAAAAAGTAGGACTAATAATCATTTATCTTAAAGTCAAACCTAAAGATTCAATTAAGAGAGAAATGTACATTATATGTCAACCATATTACTATTGTTTGAGATTCATGTTTACATATGGCTAAATGCTTATGCATATATACATGTGTGTATATGTATGTGTGAATATATTTGGGTATATATGCATGCAGATTTATGTATGTGTATATATAAAAGTATATTTGTGTGGGTACAAATATGTATAAACATATATATTTGTGTAGGTATATATAAATATATCTGTGATTAACTATAGCTTGATTGAAGGGATGAAAGGGGAATTTTTTTTTTTAAATAAAGTAAAAACTGCTCAGAAAAGAACAAAAGAATAACTTTCAAGGAAGCAAAGAAGAGATGGTCATTCATGAAAATACTTTCTTCTATAACAATATATGCTTTCTTGAAATGGAAATTTATTGCTATATATTTTGAATCCTTCCCAATATTCTGCTGAGCACATGACAATGTTTTGCTTTTTGTTTTCTTTTTCTCATTCTTTTTTTTTATTTTGCATTTAGTTTGATAAATAAGTAAAAAAAAATGTCTCTCTTCAATCTATTTTAGAGGTTAGTTGTTTTTCAAGGACACATTTCACTTTTTTTTTCTGTTACTGCCTCCTTTTGGTTTTGTTTTCTTGTTTCTTAGTTTCTCATGGAGTTTAGCTTCCACTTGCTCAATTCTAATTTTTAAGGAATTATTTTCTTCAGAGAATTTTTGTACCTTTTTTATTTGACTATTTCTGCTTTTTGAGACATTCTTCTTTTCAGTGTATTTTTGTACCTCTTTTACCATTGGTCAATCCTGTTTTTTAAAGTATTATTTTCTTCAATATTTCTTTTTCAGTTTTTTTTTTTACCAAGCTATTGGCTCTCTTTTTAACAATTGTCCTGCATCACTATTTCTCCAATTTGTCCTGTATCACTCTTATTTGATTTTGAAAATTCTTTTTTGAAAAACCATATGATTATCTCAATAGATGCAGAAAAAGCCTTAGATAAAATCCAACACCCATTCCTATTAAAAACACTAGAAAATATAGGAATAAATGGGCTTTTCCTTAAAATGATTAGTAGTATCTACTTAAAACCATCAGCAAGCATCATATGAAATAGAGACAAACTAGAACCATTCCTGATAAGATCAGGAGTGAAACAAGGCTGCCCACTGTCACCATTATTATTTAATATTGTCTTAGAAATGTTAACTTTGGCAGTAAGAGAAGAAAAAGAGATTAAAGGAATTAAAGGAAGTAGGTAATGAGGAAACCAAATTATCCCTCTTTGCAGATGACATGATGGTATACTTACAGAACCTTAGAAACACGACTAAAAAACTACTAGAAACAATTCACAACTTTAGCAAAGTTGCAGGATACAAAATAAATCCACATAAATCATCAGCATTTTTATATATTACCAATAAAGTTCAGCAGCAAGAGATACCAAAAGAAATTCCATTCGAAATAACTGTTGATAGTATAAGATATTTGGGAATCTATCTGCCAAGGGAAAGTAAGGATCTATATGAACTAAACTACAAAACACTTTCCACACAAATAAAATCAGATCTAGTCAATTGGAAAAACTTAAAATACTCATGGGTAGGCCAAGGGAATATAATAAAAATGACAATACTGCCCAAACTAATCTACTTATTTAGTGCCATACCCATCAGACTCCCAAGAAATTATTTTACAGATCTAGAAAAAATAGAAGCAAAATTCATTTGGAAGAACAAAAGGTCAAGAGTTTCAAGAGAATTAATGAAAAAAAAAGGCTGATGATGGTGGACTTGCTGTACCAGATCTAAAACTATATTATAAAGCAGCTGTCATCAAAACCATTTGGTACTGGCTAAGAAATAGAGTAGTCGATCAGTGGCATAGGATAGAATCACAAGACAAACTAGGCAATAACTATAGCAATTTAGTCTTTGATAAACCCAAAGACCCCAGCTTCTGGGATAAGAACTCACTGTTTGACAAAAACTGCTGGGAAAATTGGAAACCAGTGTGGAAGAAATTAGGGCTTGATCCACATCTAACACCATATACCAAGATAACATCTAAATGGGTTCATGATCTGGATATAAAGAGTGATATTATAAGTAAATTAGAGGAACGTAACATAGTTTACCTCTCAGACCTATGGAGATGGAATAAATTTATGTCCAAAGAAGAACTGGAACTTTTAATTGAACACCAGATGGATAACTTTGACTATATTAAGTTAAAAAGTTTTCGTACAAACAAAACCAATGCAGTCAAGATTAGGAGGGAAGCAATAAATTGGGAAATCATCTTTACATTTAAGGGTTCTGATAAAGGCCTCATTTCTAAAATATATAGAGAATTGTCTCATATATATATATATAAGAATTCAAGCCATTCTCCAATTAATAAATGGTCAAAGGATATGAACAGACAATTTTCAGAGGATGAAATTAAAACTATTTGTAGTCATGTGAAAAGGTGCTCCAAATCACTATAGATCAGAGAAATGCAAATTACGACAACCCTGAGGGACCACTACACACCTGTCAGATTGGCTAACATGACAGGAAAAGTTAATGATGAATGTTGGAGGGGATGTGGGAAGACTGGGTCTCTAATACATTGTTGGTGGAACTGTGAACAGATCCAACCATTCTGGAGAGCAATTTGGAGTTGTGCTCAAAGAGTTATCAAACTGTGCATACCCTTTGACCCAGCAGCGTTTCTATTGGGCTTATATCCCAAAGAGATCTTAGAGGAGGGAAAAAGCACCACATGTGCAAGAATGTTTGTGGCAGCCCTTTTTGTAGTGGCTAGAAACTGGAAACTGAACAGATGCCCATCAATTGGAGAATGGCTGAATAAATTATGGCATATAAATGTTATGGAATATTATTGTTCTGTAAGAAATGACCAGCACCATGATTTCAGAGAGGCCTGGAGAGACTTGCATAAACTGATGCTGAGTGAAATGAACAGAACCAGATCATTATACACAGCAACAACAATACTATATGATGATCAATTCTGATGGACATGGCTCTCTTCAACAATGAAATATTTCAAACCACTTCCAATTGTTCACTGAAGAGAGCCATATACACCCAGAGAGAGCGATGTGAAATGTGGACCACAACATAACATTTTCATTCTCTCGATTGATGTTTGTTTGTATTGTGTTTCCTTTCTCTGATTTTTCTTTCTTTTAAATACGATTTTTCTTGCACAACAATAAGTGTGGAAATATGTATACATATATTCGATTTGTCAAGTATTTTAACATAATTAACATGTAGTGGATATCCTGCCCTCTAGGAGAGGGGTTGGGAGTAGGGGGGAAAAATTTGTAACAGAAAGCTTTGTAAGGGTTAATGTTGAAGAATTACCCATACATATGTTTTGCAAATAAATAAATTAATTAATAAAAAAAAGAAGAAAATTCTTTTTTGAACATTTCCTATAATTCTTATTGGGCTTGTATCCAATTCATATTTTTCTTTGTGGCTTTGCCTTCTCATTATTGCCTCCTGGGTTTGTGTCTTGAACTTCCCTGTCACCAAAGCAACTTCTTATGGTCAGTTTCTTTTAATTTTTTGTTTTTTGCTCATTTTCCATCCTATTAATTGGCTTTTAACTTTATATTAAAGTTGGATTCTGCTTCTGAAGTGAAAGGGAGCATTGCCCTAATCTTTATACTGATTTTTCTGAACTAATTTGGAGGTCTGTAGGTTTTCAATTCTTCCAAGATTTTATGATGGAAGGAGCTGTCTGTTCACTGGTCTCCTGGTCTGTGCTCCAGCCTTTACTCAGTAAGCAACTTTGTTCCCCTGGAGTCACCAGTGCTACCACTCTTTTTGACTCTAGAACTGTTACAACATCTCCTGCTGTCGTCCACCACGATTGTTAATGTTCCCCTCTATCTTAGATTGAGAACAGGGTCCCTAGTACTCTGTGAGTGAGTATAAGCACTACTCTATCCTGGAACCTCAAATAAGACTATTCTTTACCAGCAACTGCAAGTACTTTTTCTTTTTTTGACCTGGGATGGGACCTGGAATTGCATATGGGCAATATAATATAATGTAACATTATAATATAATATAACAATATAATATGATATGATATGATATAATGTAATATAATATAATATATATAATACAATATAATATATGATATGATATATGATATGATATAACATAACATAACATAACATAACATAACATAACATAACATAACAT
>JAJPUD010008437.1:13739-71127 GCA_023553655.1 Myrmecobius fasciatus | reverse complement strand
ATAATATAATATAATATAATATAATATAATATAATATAATATAATATAATATAATATAATATAATATGTCTTGAACCCATGACCAACAAAGGGAACTTTGCAACATTCTTTCAGTGAATTGGTTGACCTTTGCTTTCTCTGGACTGAGAGCTTCCAAAGCTGCTGCTGTCACCAATGCAGACACCTCCAAAGCTAGCAGCATTGTATGGCCTGCACTATTCTGTAGACTAAATCACCACCCCAGTCCACCTTAGAGACAGATATTTCTTGCTGAGCTCATGAACTGTATTGGGCTGGAAAATTAATTCACTCCAACCTTTTGTTGGCTATTTGATGTGTTATTTTAGCGTTGTTTTCAGGATAATTTTTTCCTTCACCATTCTTCCTCCCCTCTGCACCACAATCCCTCAGGCCTAACCAGGTTCCTAGACTATGTCAGGGACAAATTCTCATCTTGTGTGATTTGAACCCATCTTGGTAAAGTTTCATCCATGTTCAATCCTAAAGTCACAGAGACTTTCACAGTTTCCATGGTCTTAAAAACAACAATAACCATTTGGTTTTGATTACAACCACCAGGGAATTCTACCACTACCATCAGGATTGTTAATCATGAGAACAAACACCAAAACCTGAAATAGTTTTAGAAAGGATTTTATTAAATCATTTGAGAAAGGAGAGAGCTGGTTTTCCGTGAGTCTCTGCAGGGTTTACATTTTATTTAGACTTCAGAAGGTGTGCTAGAACATTCAGTTAAGCAGTTTTGTAGAGAAGGTAGTACCCAGGTAAGGCTTATCAACATTCAAAATTGAGGAACTCAAAATATAACTGGTTTCAAAATAAGGCCTGGGTGGATTAAAAAAAAGGCCTAGATAGATTCTAAGCTTTCTTTGCAGCTGTTCAGCTTCCCCAGAGTGTTCCCAAAATTAACCTGACAGTAAACTTCTGGGTGAGAAAATTTCTAACCACATAAAATTCACTTCAAATGATATAATAAATAATATTTTCTAAACAGCATAATAAAACATTTCCCTAGATAGTATATGAATTGGTGAGTTTCAGAACAATGAAAGCAATTAATAGTCTTGTAAAAATGCTCTGAATCACTAATTAGAAAACTGTAAATTAGAACAAATCTGAGGTACTACCTTATATGCATTTCATTGACTAACATGACAGAAAATATAAATGAAAACTGCTAGCTGGGATGCCAAAAATGGATATACAAATGTACTATTAGTGAAGTTGTGAACTAGTACCACTATTCTGTAGAACAATTTGAAAATATACTCAAAGACTATAAAACTGTACATATTCTTTCACCTAGCAATACTGCTATTAGCTATGTGTTCATCAAAGAAAAAAGGAAAATGACCCATATGTATAAGAAACTTAGGGGATACTCACTGATTGGAGAATGACTAAAGAAGCTGTAGTATATAATTTTGATGGAATGCTATGGTAAGAAATTATGAAAGGTTTCAGAAAAACCTGGAAAGATTTGAAGGAACTGATACAAAGTGAAGTGAGCAGAATTAGAACATTATATACCTTAATAGCAATTGTGCAAGACAAATGTGAAATATTTAGCTACTTTGATCAAAACAATGACCCACAGCAGCTCCAAAGGACTCAATATGAAAAATGCTATCTGCCTTTAGGAGAGAGAATTGCTGAACTCTTAAGTGCAGATTGAGGCATTGTTTTTCACTTTATTTTTCTTGCTCTTCACTTTGCTTTTTCCCCCTTCTCCTTCTTCTCGCTCCCCCCCTCACTCCCATCATGGCCAATATGATTTACATGACTTCATATGTATAATGCATATCAAATTTATTTTTTTCTCCATTCATGGAGCAGGGATTAGAAGGAGGGTGAAACCAAAAAGAAAATTAAAAATCATTTAAAAAATTAGTAGCTTAGGCCAACAAAATTAAACAAAATAATAAAAAAATGAGTACTTTAGTCCAACCAAAGAAAATATCTTGTTTTTTTGTTGAGAGGCCACTTTGTTGAGGTGTCAAATCCCACTTTCCAGAGGGAGCGAAACTTTTTTTTCTGGCCATTGAGATATTTGTAACATTGATGAGGTGTGATAAAAGGGGTGACAAGATCCCTTTTTGGCCAGTCACGGGCTTTATGGAGGAATCTGCAAACCCCCCAAAACGAGGCGAGAGGTTTATGGCAAAATGGGTTTATTATAGCCTCAGAGAAGCAGCTTTCTTAGCTGGACAGTTCCAAAAGGAGAGAAGTAAAAGTGGGTTATTAGCAAGATGGGTTTACATTGAGCAGCAGCTCAGTGGGGCTTTTTCCCTTCTAAGAATCAACCAATTTGAGCATTAGCTCAGTGGGCTTTTTCTGGAGTACCAAAAAGCAAAGATTGGGGTTCAAAGTTATCCTTTTATTTTGCCTTCTAAGACTTCAGGCTGGGGAGAATAAAGGCTAGTGTCTGTAAAGGGCAGTGATTATGCCCTAAGCCAAGATTTCTGAATGAATTGCAAGCTTGCCTATGAATATCTGGTTGAATGGAAAGTGAGGTTTGCAATGAATAGAGGGTGGGGCCTCTCCCATCTCAGCAGGAGGGCTTTTGAGATTTGGGGTCTCTCCAGCCCTCCTCCCCCACTATCAGGGGACACACAATCAAGGACACAGTTTACATCAACATCATTCACCGGCTATACAAAATCACCAACATATAGAAGTCAGGCAGGAAGAGACTGTTGTCCCTAGCTTTCAGCTCACCATCACCTGCAGTGGCCTTAGCAAATAATTTTGTGGGTCTTCCTTGTGGGACATTCTCCAACCCTGCTAGACCACGTATAAAAATGTCAAGTCAGTTAACCAACAAGTCAGTCAAATGGTGAGCCTGAGAGTTGGAGCCAAGGCCTGAGAGGAAATTGTTCTTGGAATAGATGGTCAATAGCTACAGATAGTAAGGAATGATTCCACTCTTTTTTGAACTTTCAGAGCTCTTTCTATGAATCTCTCTTGTGCCTGAGTCTTCATTTTGTGTATTTATTGAACTATGGTGCAGGCTGCGTCTTTGCATCTCTGTATGTTCTGATTGCCTAGGTTAGGAGGGAAAGACAGAAAGAAAAAAAGAAAGGAAATAAATATTTATTAAGTGCCTCCAATATGCTAGGCACTATAACAAGCACTTTACAAATAGTATCTCATTTGAATCTCACAACAATACTGGAAAATAAGTACTACTATTATTTTCCTTTTGTAGTTGAGAAAACTGAGGCAAATAAAGATTAAATTACTTTTCCAGAAGCACATACCTGGTGTCTGAGCCTAAATTTGAACTATGTTACCTTGCTGCCTCATGCACATAGTAGGTTCACAGTATCCATTGATGTAATAATTAATTTAATTATTCAAATAACTGAATAATGTGAGTATCCCAGGCAATACAAAGTAGTCTAAGTAAAAACATAAAGGCCTGAGAAAATCCTGTTTACCTTTGTAATTTTTTTGTTTAATATTTTCACATTGAGAAAATTGTTTCCATTATAATTTTTCTTTGCATTTTTGAAAAGTAGATTTCTTCTCACTCTTTAAGGTAATATCTGTAATCTTGTCAGGTTCTATTCTCTAAATTCCAATAATGCCTATTTTATAAGAGATAAAAAGTAAATTGACCTATTCAGTGAATTCCTACTGTGGTAAACATATTAGCATAAGTTTCTTTTTTTTTATTTTTCTACTTTCCTTCAAATCTCTTCTGATAAAAAGAAAATAGATAAGACAATGAAGTAAGAGTATTTTTCTCTCTCTTACCTGCACAAAAGTATCTATTTGAAAAAAGAGGGAGAGATTCTTTGATATACAATTAAAAATTTATTATGCATATAATAACATGAAGAGTTGTGAGAGCTGAATGACATAATATGTATGATAATCTCCTTTGCAAATCTTAGAGTGTGATAAAAGTTTGAGCTATTATTTTTATTAAGTTATGATCTTCTTTTAGGCATTCTCCTAATTACTACAGAATCAACTTATGATAACATTACATCTTCTAATTTCTTTTCCCATTTTACATGACTGGCCCTAATAAACAGGCATTTGGGGGGAGAAGGATAAGTACTCCATATATTTTGAATAAAACATTAGCAAAATGGAGCTCCTAAGTGTCTCAATCATATATATTTCTCTAATACAGATGCTATTGAAACCGTAGTTAAGTGAACTTGATGATGAGAAAACTTCTAGAAATCCTCTTGCTTTCTGTTAGAATGAACAAAAGGATAAGTATTCAGAGAAATATTATTGAAGCTTGGAGAAAGGAGAATTATATTGTATTTCTACTGACCCAGAACCAAGGGAAATAAATCTTGTTACTCTTCCTTGGTCTGTCAGCAAAGCTCTAGTTAATGAAATCCTTACTTTGTGCTCTTTGTTGGTTTTTATATGAAAGTGTTGATTGAAAAGATTATTCCCTGTTAGTTTAGGAGTTTCCTAGAAGGAAAGTAACAGGCCTGAAACATTTCTGAAAGTTTAAACCCCCAAAAGGGTGAATAATACTCAGAGACAAGGTTAATAGTTGAATCATTGGAGTACTTAGGAAACTGATATGATCTCTCAAAACCAGTAAAAAATTAACCTTGAAAAAAATATTCTGATTAGGATATTAGCAGCCTCCACTTGTCAAGGCAAAGCTTTTTAGGTAATAGCTTTACTCTTTTATATCCCTTAACAACACTAACCATTTATCACATAAGAAGGACAAAACTTTATAAAAAGTTATGGTTCTCTATTACAAAATAAACTATTAGAAGTCAAGAAGAAGCCTTTTTAGAATCTTCTCTCCTTTTCTCTGTGGGAAAGGTCAGTCTTCACTAGGGCTAATCAGTGAATACTTATTGAATTTAATTACTGAATTAAGGTGAAAAGATTTGGGCATTGAGAGTTTTTAAACAGAAACAATGAATCCTAAATTCTCAGTATCTGTGAAGCATCTTATTTACACATGCAAATTAATTTATTTCATATTCATTGCAATCCTTTGAGATGGATGGTATAGTTAAGATTATCCACATTTCATAAATGAAGAAACTGAATTTAAGAAAGGTTAAAAAACTTTATAGAGGTCTGAGGTAGAATTTGAACTCGGTTTTTCTACTTGAGAATAGTTGTTGATTCTCTTCTTTCTTTTGCTTGAACTTTAGTGAATCTAGGACATTTTATACTTTCCCTTTCCTTTTTTTATTAAAAGCTTTTTATTTACAAAACATATGAGTGATTTTTCTACATTGACCTTTGAAAAACTTTTTTTTTGTTCCAAGCTTTTCCCCTCTTTCCCCCCACCACACACCCCTACATGACAGGTAATCTAATACATGCTAAATATGTTAAATTATATGACAAATGCAATAATGTATATATATCTATACAGTTCTGTTACTTCACAAGAAACATCAGATCTAGAAAGAGAGGGGAAAAAAGCAACCTAAGAAGGAAAACAAAATGCAGGGAAATATTCACAGAAAGCGTTAAAATGCTGTGTTGTGGTTCACTCTCAGTTCCCTCAGGCCTCTCTCTGGATGTATATGACTATCTTCATCGCTGAACAATAGGAACTGATTTGAATCACATCATTGTTGAAGAGAACCATGTCCATCAGAATTGATCATCATATAGTCTTGTTGCTGTGTATAATGTTCTCCTGGTTCTGTTGATTTCACTCAGCATCAGTTCATGTAAGTCTCTCCAGGCCTCTCTGAAATCATCCTGCTGGCCGTTTCTTACAGAACAATAATATTCCATGACATTCACATACCATAGTTTATTCAGCCATTCTCCAATTGATGGGCATCCATTCAATTTCCAGTTTCTAGCCACTACAAAAAGGGCTGCCACAAACATTTTCTTGCACATGTGGGTCCCTTTCCCTCCTTTAAGATCTCTTTGGGATATAGGTCCAGTAGAAACACTGCTGGGTCAAAGCGTATGCACAGTTTGATAACGTTTTGAGCATAGTTCCAAATTGCTCTCCAGAATGGTTGGATCCGTTCACAGTCCCACCAACAATGTATCAGTGTCCCAGTTTTCCCACATTCCCTGCAACAGTTATCATTATCATTTCCTGTCATTTTAGCCAATCTGACAGGTGTGTAGTGGTATCTCAGAGCTGTCTTAATTTGCATTTCTCTGATCAATAGTGACTTGGAGCACCTTTTCATGTGACTAGAAATAGTTTCAATTTCTTCATCTGAAAATTGTCTGTTTGTATCTTTTGACCATTTATCAATTGGAGAATGGCTTGAATTCTTATATATTCGAGTCAATTCTCTATATATTTTAGAAATGAGGCCTTTATCAGAATATTTGAATGTAAAAATATTTTCCCACTTTATTGTTTCCCTTCTAATCTTGTCTGCATTCATTTTGTTTGTACAAAAACTTTTTAACTTGATATAGTCAAACTTATCTATTTTGTGATTAATGATGACCTCTAGTTCTTTGGTCACAAATTCCTTTCCCCTCCACAGGTCTGAGAGGTAAACCATCCTACATTGTTTTAATTTGTTTATAATATCATTCTTTATGTCTAGATCATGAATCCATTTTGACCTTATCTTGGTATATAATGTTAGGTGTGGGTCAATGCTTAGTTTCTTCTATACTAGTTTCCAATTTTCCCAACTGTTTTGGCAAATAGTGAGTTTTTATCCCCAAAACTGGGGTCTTCGTTTCCCTTTCTTCTTAAAACAGTTGTTCCCTCCCTCCTCTTCCTTTATTTGCTGAGAAGCTTTTTGCTTTTAAAACATCAATCCACAATCATCTATTAACCACTATCTGGATGCCAGGCATAACTAAGCAATAGGACAGGGAATGTTTACTAATATGTTTCTTGCCCTGAAGAGATTATATTTTAATTGTGTGAAATAAAATATAGAAAATATTATTATATATGAGTAGACTCTAGTAAAAGGGGATGTCAGTTTTTGTGGGGAAGGAAGGTTTAGCCTTGTCTTCTCTACACACCCAGGATATGAGACTGCAAATATATACAAAAGAATAGTATTATCATTAAAAAAAGAAAGGAAAAAGTAAAAATTATCATAAAACTTTAAAGTTCACAATAAGACTTTAACATTGTTAGTGGAAGTATTATTTCCTCATTTTGAGATGAGGAAGTTAAGGATACAAGTAATTAAATGACCTTTCCAGGAACATATAGGCTAAACCAGAACATGTGTGTGTGTGTGTGTGTGTGTGTGTGTGCATATGTGTACACCTGCTCTGAAAGCAATAAAAGAGATGAGTCAATTCGAATTAGTTGTATTATCTGATGGTAGGCACTTAACAGACTTTCTTGAAGGTCCTTTAATTTGTAAAACATCCTGAATGGTTCTTACTAAAATAAACTCCGATTTCAGAAAATCAGATTATAGTCTGCAGAGTACTCAATTTTCAATCCCCTCTTCCCCCACCATATACACAGACATAAAATTTTAGTGAGTAGGATAGAAATCTGACCCAGCTCATTAGATTAAAAAATAGTTGGTGTGGCAACCTGATGGCTTTCATGATATACTCTGGTATTTAATGGTAGAAATCATATGAGGTTTCCAAGCTAATCTACTAACTTCTGCTGCAAGTTTGGTTTGAAGGCTTATTCTTTATAAACAAGCTACAGGATGCTTTCCAAGCTCTTCATATACAGAAGTTATACATTAAAATAGCAAACATAATTGTAAATGAAAAGAATATTTCTCATAAATAAACACATTTATATCTGCTTTCCCTGAATTATCAGGTATGAATAAAATCACTTATTGGGGTATAAACATAATTGACTTGCTTATTTCTGAAATTTAAAAGAGGCCCATAGGAATAAGTAACATCCCTGATACATTAATGTAGGTAAGATTATATTTGGACTGCTTTGATTTTTGATCTTCAGTCCCTGGAGCATATATGAATGGAAACCAATAACAACACCCTTGAGCTCCTGTTAAAAATACTTCTTATAAAATAATAATGCCCCTATCTGGAACTATGCTCAAAAAGTTATCAAACTGTGCATACCATTTGACCCAGCAGTTTTTCTACTGGGCCTATATCCCAAAGATATCTTAAAGGAAGGAAAGGGCCCCACATGTGCAAGAATGTTTGTGGCAGCTCTTTTGGTAGTGGCTAGAAACTGGAAACTGAATGGATGCCCATCAATTGGAGAATGGCTGAATAAATTATGGCATATGAATGTTATGGAATATTATTGTTCTGTAAGAAACGGCCAGCAGGATGATTTCAGAGAGGCCTGGAGAGACTTGCATGAACTGATGCTGAGTGAAATCAGCAGAACCAGGAGAACATTATACACAGCAACAAGACTATTCGATGATCAATTCTGATGGACATGGTTCTCTTCAACAATGATGAGATTCAAACCAGTTCCTATTGTTCAGCGATGAAGATAGTCATATACATCCAGAGAGAGGCCTGTGGGAACTGAGTGTGAACCACAACACAGCATTTTAATGCTTTCTGTGAATATTTCCATGCATTTTGTTTTCCATCTTAGGTTGCTTTTTTTTTCTCTCTTTCTAGAACTGATGTTTCTTGTGCAGTAAGAGAACTGTATAGATATGTATACATATATTGTATTGGTCATATAATTTAACATATTTAGCATGTATTAGATTACCTGTCATCTATTGGTGGGGGTGGGCCGTGGGGGGAAGGAGGGGAAAAGCTTGGAACAAAAGAAAAAGTTTTTCAAAGGTCAATGTAGAAAAATGACATATGTTTTGTAAATAAAAAGCTTTTAATAAAAAAATAAAATAATAATGCCTCTTAAAATAATTCTCTCTCTTTCTGTCTCTCTCTGTCTCTCTTTCTCTCTCTCTCTAACATACACACAGAGTCACTTGTGATTTCATTAGTTAAGTAGCTTGTCTTGGTACACTAAACTGGTTTATGTCACAGGCAAGAATAAGTAGAGAAATTCTGGCACATTGAGACATGTTGATTGTTCTTTCATGTTTCTTTATATTTATATTGTCTTATGATCTTATTTCTAATTAATAGCACATGAATGAAAGACATGGCATTGGGAACATCAGGATTACTGGGATAGAGATGAACCAACAGGATCATAGATTTTATAGTTGAAAGCAAAGGTCATCTATTTGAATTTGTGGACCCCTTTTTAGTTATATGTATCAACGGAATAATTTATTAGGATCAGAAAGTACTTTTGAGGTGATCTAAACATCTCATTTTTTTATTAAAGCTTTTTATTTGCAAACACTATGCATAGTAATTTTTTGACACTGACCCCTGCAAAGCCCTCAGTTACAAATTTTTCCCTCCTACCCCCCACCCCCTCCCCTAGATGGTAGGAAGTCTAATACATCTTAATTATGTAAAAATATTTGACAGATCGAATATGTGTATATATTTATATATGTATATATATGTATATATATACAGTTATCTTGCTGTACAGGGAAGAGAAAAAAATAAAAATAAAAATAAAAAACCTATGAAGTAAAACATAATGTAAGCAAACATTGATAGAGAGTATGAAAATACTATGTTGTGGTCCAGACTCAGATCCCACAGGTCTCTCCCTGGGTGCACATGGCTCTCCTCATCATTGAACAACTGGAACTGGTTTGAAACATCTCATTATTGAAGAAAATCATGTCCTTCAGAACTGATTATCATATAGTCTTGTTGTTGCCATGTACAATGATCTCCTGGTTCTGCTGATTTCACTCAGCATCAGTTCATGCAAGTCTCTCCAGGCCTCTCTGAAATCCTCCTGTTGGTCGTTTCTTACAGAACAATAATATTCCATAACATTCATATACCATCATTTATTCATCCACTCTCCAATTGATGGGCATCCATTCAGTTTCCAGTTTCTTGCCACTACAAGAAGGGCTGCCACAAACATTTTTGCACATGTGGGTCCCTTTCTCTCCTTTAAAATGTCTTTGGGATATAGGCCCAGTAGAAACACTGCTGGGTCAAAGGGTATGCACAGTTTGATAACTTTTTGAGCATAGTTCCAAATTGCTCTCCAGAAATCTCTCATTTTACACATGAAAATTCTAATTTCAGAGTGGTCAAGGTGATAGAGCTGAAATCCTTTTCACTCAAAACACAATATTCATTTCACTTTTTCTACCGGAACATGGATTCTATATCATTCATGATTTCTTTTCATCTAGCTTCTGATTGAACATTTAAAATAATGGGCATTTGTTACCTCACTGTATAACTTCCTATAATGTTTCCAAATATGCTTATTTATTAAACACTCTCCCTTAAATGTCAGCAAAATTTACTTCTTTGCAATTTCCAACTGTTGGTCATAATCTTCTACTTTGGGGTCACACAGTAAATACTGGGTATCCTTTACTTGTCAACCTTTCCAAAATTTGAAGACAAGTCTCAGAAATATAGAACTTTAGAGTGTGAGAAGAATTTGACAACTGATATCCAAAGGAATCCCCACTGTATCACATCCAATATTAAATCATTTGTTCTGTTACTGGGAAAATCTACAATTTCTAGAGGCCTACCATTCTGCTTTGGGGCACCTCTGATTGATCAGAAGTTTTTTTAGCCATCAGGCCTAAATTTCCCCTTTCTAACTTTTATTACTTTACTACAAGTTCTTTCTTCTGTAAACAAGTCTAATTTTGCACAAATGATGGCCATCTTGAAGTAAACAAGGTTCATTTCACTAATCCAATCTTACTATTATTTGGTGAAATGCTGCCTGATTACTCCAAAAATATTTCTGTAAATTTTTCATCTGCTTATTATGTGTTCTGATAGTGGAATTAATCTTTTTCCTTTTTTTAAAAAATTGAAATTCCTGGCTAACTGCACCATTTTTCCTATATTTTTTTCTATAACTGCATCTAAATTAACCTATTATTGTAGGTAAGTTACTGAAATTTTTCCACATTCTGCATCATGTCTTATGAAAGAAAGCCTGTATTCATTTTGTATAGTTAGAGCAGATAACTTTTTCAATTATTACTTTACTTTACTTAGATTCATTCCATCAAGCTTAAAAAAGGACTTAAAAATTCCAGTCTAAGTATGTTCATCTCCTTTTCTATATCATTTCAGATTTCAGTCCTATTTTTGCATGATTAATATTTATTAGTTTGGAATTTTTAATACCTTAGATTTATCAACTTTTTAAAGTAGCTCTTCATTTACTTTATTTCTCCTAATACTTTCCTAGAAATGATTTTTTTGTGTATTTTTTTGTTGTTGTTTTTCTTTTTAATGTTTTTTTCAGCATTGGTCATATATGTTATTGTGTGACTAAGGTTTGGAGAGTGTTGAGAAAAAGTAATAAGATTTTCTTTCTATTAACTAGCAAGATTTGTTTCCACTTTGGTTATGATATATTGACATGAAATAAAAGTCCTTATGTATTCAGTTTATCTTATGTGAATTCTGGCTTGTTTTTGTAGTCAATGCCATTTTTGATGAAATGTTTCCAACAAGAGAATTGATATTTCTGATTTCTTCAGATTCATCTTTTTGAAATATTACAGATATTTTCAATTAGAAATTTTAATGGAGCTTTTTCTATTTATTCTACACCACTATTGATTATGTTATTTTCCCCAATTTTTAAAAGTTAACTTTATTGTTATTAAACAGAAATTATTTTATCTTCCTCTCACTGTGCCCTTTGCAGGAAAATAAAGGAAAAAAAAGAAAAGGGAAAACTCTTGTAATTAAAATTACAAATAAAATTCCCCAGCCAAGATGATGAAGTTATAGCCAGGAAGATACTTGAGCTCTCCCAGTTTCCCCCCAAAACCACATAAAACCAAGCCTCTGATGAGAGTCTGATGGAATGAAACCACTATCCAGCTCAAGAGAAATTGGAAAAACTTCAAAACAGGTCAATCTCACTGAAGTGAAAATGGTGTTTAGCCTAAAATAGATAGACTCTGGGAAAGCCAATGAGAGAGGCTTAATCACAGCAAATCAGCAATTAAGGCCCTCATTCCTAGCTCAGTATAGGAGCAAATCAGTGGGGCAGCTTCCAGTCTCATATCAGAAGGCAAAATCTGGGAAACCATGCTGTCTTCTGAAAAGAGCTGGCAAAGCTATCCCCTGAAATGACAAGGGGCCCCTGTGCTGAAAAACAAGTCTTAGAGCCATACAGGAAGCTTGGAAAAGCACCCTTTTATTCTAGGAGCAGAGCTCAAACGTAAAAGTTAAAAAAAAGAGGAAATACAAAAGAAAAGAAAATGAGCAAGAAAAATGAAAGAACTTTGACGACCAAAAACTATTATGGTGGACAGGGAAGACCAAAACACCAAGTCAGACTAAGACAAAATTTCCACAGAAGAGTTATATGAATTGGTCTTAAGTCTGGTCTCAAAGTATGAGTTACTTTACATTTTCTTCTATTTTGAATTTTTTTTTGTTTTCTTTGATTGATTCTTGAAGTCTCATATAGTCATTGACTATATGACTTCCATTTGTTCAATTCTAGTTTTTAGTGAACTATTTTCGTCAGTTAGCTTTTTTATCTCCTTTTGCATTTGAACTTTTGTATGAAGTAGTTGGTTCATAGCATTTTTTTTCCATTTCACAGATTTTGTTTTTAATGAATTGTTTTCTTGTTCATATTTTGTAAAAAGTTATATGCTTTTTCCATTTCATCAGGTCAATTTTTTGAGGACTTTTCTTCAGATAATTTCTGCTTTTCATTTTCCATACCCTCTTGCAAAGACTTCATTTCTTTTCCCCATTTTTCTTTTAACTCTCTTTTAAGATCCTTTTTTGAATTATCCCAAGAGAGCCTTGTGAAATGGGGACCAGTTCATATCATCCTTTGGAGCTTTATGTGGAACTGATTTGCCTTTAGAATGCTAAAAGTTTGAGGTCTGTTCTCTTTCTCCATAAAAGAGGTATATAGTTAGGATACTTTTGGCTTTTTTGCTCATTTTTAAAAGGTTAAGCTCTGCTCTTAAGGCAAAGAGGTGGCAGTCACTTTAGTTTGCCCTTAGGCTGTTGCTGCTGACTGACTTCTGGTGCTGGCTAGATATAGCCAGGTCCGACATTCTTTTGTGGCTCAGTGGCTCACAATTTGTCTTTTGTATTTGATGATTTTCGTTGTCTCACAGCAAATCTGTTGAATTGTCAACTTGCAAAGAGGACAGAATAGCCTAAGCGGCTTGCAGTAGATTCCCTGTTGTGTTCTTGCTCTAGATTCCCTGTATTGTGGTCTGGATTTGGCAGCCTTTCCCCCTATCCAATTTAAACAAATTTTTCTGAAGTTCTTCCAACATATCTTCTGGAAATTTGGTACAGTCCAAATATCTGTGGGTTTTGTCACTCCAAAACCAGTTCAAAGTCTTAATCTGCTGTTGATTTGAGGGAGGCTTGGAGGAGCTCAAATAGAGAAGTGTCTACTCTTCACCATCTTTATTCTGCCCCCCAAAACTTGATCTCATCTTCTTGAAAGTGGTCATAAAAAAGACTTTAAAAGTCAAATAAGAGGGGGAGAATCAAAAAAAATAAAGGAAATAAGAGGTGTGCATAAGAGAGTCAACAGCTTGGAAAAGGAAGGAAAAAAACATTGTCTGAAGAAAACAACTCTTTAAAGAGTAGAATTAGCCAAATGAAAAAGAGGTACAAAAGGTAACTGAAGAAAATCACACATTAAAAACTAGAATGGGGCAAATGGAAGCTAATGACTGTGAGACAGCAAAAATAATTCAAACTTAAAAGAATGAAAAATGGAAAAAAATGTGAAATACATCATTGGAAAAACAGCTGACCTGGAAAATAGATCCAAAAGAGATCTGAACTCCTACCTGAACTCCATGACCAAAAAAAAAAAGATTCTGGATAGCAGTCTTCAAGAGATAATTAAGGAAAACTACCCCAATATTCTAGAAACAGAGGGGGAATAATTCATTGATCATCTTTGGAAAGATATTCCCCAAGGAAAACTGCAAGAAACATTGTTACAAAACCCCAAAACTCCAATCTTTTTTTTAATTTTTTTTATTTTTATTTGCATAATATATGTATGGGTAGTTCCTCAGCATTGATCTTTACAAAGCTTTCCGTTACAAATTTTACCCCCAGTCCCCACCCCTCCCCTAGATGGCAGGATGTCCACCACATGTTAAATGTTAAAATACTTGACAAATCGAATATATGTATACATATTTCCACACATCATTGTTGTGCAAGAAAAATCATATCTACAAGAAAGAAAAATCAGATAAAGGAAACACAATGTAAGCAAACATCAATTGAGAGCATGAAAATGTTATGTTGTGGTCCACATTTCACATCCCTCTCTCTGGGTGTATATGGCTCTCTTTAGTGAACAATTGGAAGTGGTTTGAAACATTTCATTGTTGAAGAGAGCCATGTCCATCAGAATTGATTGTCATATAGTATTGTTGTTGCCATGTATAATGATCTCCTGGTTCTGCTCATTTCACTCAGCATCAGTTCATGCAAGTCCCTCCAGGCCTCTCTGAAATCGTCCTGCTTGTTGTTTCTTACACAACAATAATATTCCATAACATTCATATGCCATAATTTATCCAGCAATTCTCCAATTGAAGGGCATCCATTCAGTTTCCAGTTTCTAGCCACTACAAAAAGGGCTGCCACAAACTTTCTTGCACATGTGGGGCCCTTTCCTTCCTTTATGATTTCTTTGGAATATAAGCCCAATAGAAATGCTGCTGGGTCAAAAGGTATGCACAGTTTATCAACTTTTTGAACACAACTCCAAATTGCTCTCCAGAATGGCTGGATCCATTCACAGCTCCACCAAAAATGCATCAGTGTCCCAGCCTTCCCACATCCCCTCCAACATTCACCATTATCTTTTCCTGTCATTTTAGCCAATCTGACAGGTGTGTAATGGTCCCTCAGGGTTGTCTTAATTTGCATTTCTCTGATCAATAGTGATTCGGAGCACCTTTTCATATGACTACAAATAGTTTTAATTTCATCCTCTGAAAATTGTCCGTTCATATCCTTTGACCATTTATCAATTGGAGAATGGCTTGAATTCTTCTTATAAATATGAGACAATTCTCTATATATTTTGGAGATGAGGCCTTTATCAGAACCCTTAAGGGTAAAGATGATTTCCCAAATTATTGCTTCCCTCCTAATCTTGACTGCATTGGTTTTGTTTGTACAAAAACTTTTTAACTTAATATAGTCAAAGTTATCTGGTGTTCCATCTCCATAGGTCTGAGAGGTAAACTATATTATGTTCCTCTAATTTACTTATAATATCACTTTTTATATCCCAGATCATGAACCCATTTAGATCTTATCCTGGTTTGTAGTGTTAGATGTGGGTCAAGCCCTAATTTCTTCCACACTAGTTTCCAATTTTCCCAGCAGTTTTTGTCAAATAGTGAGTACTTATCCCAGAAACTGGGGTCTTTGGGTTTATCAAAGACTAAATTGCTATAGTTATTGCCTACTTTGTCCTGTGATTCTATCCGATGCCAGTGATTGACTACTCTTTTTCTTAGCCAGTACCAAATGGTTTTGATGACAGCTGCTTTATAATATAGTTTTAGAACTGGTACAGCAAGTCCACCATCATCAGCCTTTTTTTTTCATTAATTCTCTTGAAACTCTTGACCTTTTGTTCTTCCAAATGTATCCAAAACCACAATCTTAAAGAAAAAAATACTGCAAGCTGCCAGACAAAAACAATTAAAATATCAAGATGCAACAGTCAAGAATACCCAAGATTGACAGTTTCCACAATAAGTGATCAGAGGGCCTGGAATACCATATTCCAGATGGCAAAGGACCTAAAGGTTACAACCAAGATTTAACTACCTAGTGAGAGTCAGCATTATCTTTCAGGGGAGCCATTGGATCTTCAACGAAGTAAGAGACTTTCAATCATTTCTATTGAAAAAAAAAAACCAGAATTAAACAAAAAATTTAATCTACAAACACAGGACTCAAGAGAAGCATAGAAAGATAAACAGGGGGAAAATGAATATTATTTAAAGAGTAAACTCTTTACATCCCTAGATGGGAAAATGATATCTGTAACTCTTGAGAATTGTATCTGTCACTGAGGCAGACAGAGGGGGGGAATACATGCTTTGATGGTGTGGTTGTGAATGGACTGATTTGATGACATCAAAGAAAAATACATGAAGGGGTGGAAAAAGTCTGTACTGGGAAAGATCACATGAAGATGCATAAAAGACCTATTACAATAGAGGGGGAAATGGGAGGAGGATGAGCATTGTCTGAAGCTTGATCTCAGCAGTTTTGGCTCTAAGAGAAAATAACTTAATCATTTAGTTGGTTATAGAAATTTATCTAACCTTATAAAGAAGTAGGAGTGGAAAAAGGAAAGAGAAGGAAAGGGAAGGATAGAAGGGAGGGCAGAAACACTAGGGAAAAAGGTAAAAAAAAGGGGGAAGGAGTGAGAGAAGATAAGGTGTAGGGGGTAGGTAAAAATCAACACTGCTAAGGACAGGGTTGAAAGAGAGAAGAAAAGTATATACGGGGAGAAAATAAATTGGAGGGAAATACAGAGCTGAGAATCATAATAGTGAATGTGAATGGGATGAACTCTCCCATAAAATGGAAGGGAATAGCAGAATAGATTAAAAAACAGAATTCTACAATATATTGTTTACAAGAAAGACATTTGACACAGAGAAACACATATAGAGTAAAGGTAAAAGACTGAAACAGAATTTATTATGCTTCAGCTGAAATTAAAAAAAAAAAGCAGGGGTGGCAATTCTGATCTCAGAATGCAAAAATAAAAATAAATTTTGTTAAAAGAGATAAGGAAGAAAAGTAGATCTTGATAAATTGTACTTTAAACAATGAATAACTATACTAAATGTGTATGCACCAAGTGTTAGAGGAGTCAAATTCCTAGAGAAGTTTATAAGCTAGTTATAGGAAGAAATAGACAGTAAAACTATACTAGTGGGGGACCTCAATTTTCCCCTCTCAGAATTAGACAAATCTACCCATAAAATAAATAGGAAAGAAACTAGGGAGATTATAGATTCCTAAAAAACAAAACAAAACAAAAAACCTAGGCATGATAGATAGACCTCTGGAGAAAATTGAAAAGGGACAGAAGGAATACATCCTGTTTTTGGCAATATCTGGCACTTACACAAGAACTGATGGTATATTAGTGCATAAAAACCTCACAATCAAATGTAGAAAGGCAAAAATAGTAAATGTTCCTTTTTCAGACCAAAATACAACAATTTTTTTTCATTAAAGGGGCAGAGAAAGATAGAATCACAAGCAATTGGAAATTAAATAAAATGAGTAGGTCAAATAACAAATCACACAATCTATAATTTCATCCAAGACAATGACAATAATGACACAACATACCAAACCATATGGAATGCAGGCAAAACAATTCTTAGGGGACATTTTTTATCTCTAAATAGGTAAATGAATAAAATAGAGAAAGAGGATATCAATGAATTGGGCATGCAACTAAAAGAGTTAGGAAAAGGACAAAATAAAAAAACCCTAATTAAATACCAAATTAGAAATTCTGAAACTCAAAGGAGACACTAATAAAGTTGAAACTAAGAAAAGTATTGAACTAATAAATAAAACTAAGAGTTTGAAAAAAATAGATAAAGCTTTGGTTAATTTGATTAGAAAGAGGAAAGACAAAAAGACAAATCACCATCATCAAAAAATGGAAAGAATGAATTTACCACCAATGAAAAAGAAATTAAAGCAATAGTTAGGATATATTTTGCCCAATTGTGTGGCAGCAAGTCTCACAATGTAATCAAAATGGATGAACATTTACAAAAATATAAATTACCCAGATTAATAGAAAAGAAATTACTTAAGTAGTCCCTTTTTAGAAAAAGAACTGAAAAAACCACTACAGGGCTAGATGAATTTACAAGTGAATTCTACCAAACATTTAAAGAACAGTAAATTCCAATACTGTGTAAATGATTTGGAAAAAAAGGTAAAGAAGGAGTATTGCCAAATTTCTTTTATGCCTCAAATGTCGTACTGATATCTAAACCAGAAAGAGTGAAAACAGAGAAAGAAAATTACAGACCCACTTCCCTAATGAATAGGTATGGAAAACTTTTTAATTCTCAGATTGTCTCTCCTAGATCTATTTTCCAGGTTGGTTGTTTTTTTTAATGATGTATTTTACATTTTCTTCTTTTTTTTTGGTTTTGTTTGATTGCTTCTCGATGTGCCATTAAGTCATTCATTTCCATTTGTTCTATTCCAATTTTTAGTGAATTATTTTCTTCTGTTATACTGGGATTCAGGCTCTCACTATTTGCCTTTTGTATTTGTGTTGGATGTTTTACTGCTAATCTGCTGATCTACTGGCTTGCAACCAGGACAGATATCCAACACTGCTGTAGATTCCTCCTGTTATATTCCCTGGCTCATGGAACCCTGCACTTGCTTGGCTGCTTCCTCTATGCCCAATTGAAACAGACCTTTTCTGAAGTTTTTCCAAAATATTTTCCACTGGAAATTTGTTACACTCCAAATATTTGTGGGTTCTGTCATCCTAAAAACTAGTTCAGGGGCTTGATTTGGTGTTGATCTGAGGGACATCAGGGAGAACTCAAATAAAGATGTGCCTTCTCTCTGCCATCTTGGCTCCACCCCCTGATGCAAAACTTTTAAATAAAATATTAGCAAATAGATTACAACAACTTAGGAAGATAATTCACTATGACCAAGTGGGATTTATACCAGGAATGCAGGGCTGGTTATCAGGAAAATTATTGCCATAATCAAGCAAATCAATAATAAAACCAATAGAAATCATATGATAATCTCAATAGATACAGAAAAAGATTTTGACCAAATACAGCACCTATTTCTACAAGAACATTAGAGAACATAGGGATAAAGAAATCTTTTCTTAAAATAATGAGCAGTATCTATCTAAAACCAACAGCAAGCATTGTCTATAATAGAGAGAAGTTGGGCACATTCCCACTAACATCAGAGGTGAAAAAAAGGATGCCCATTATCACTACTACTATTCATCATAACTACTATAAATGTTAGCTTTATCAATAAAAAAGTAAAAAGAAATTTAACAAATTTGAATCAGCAATGAGGAAATAAATATCACTCTTTGCAGATGATATGATGATATACTTAGAAAATCCTAGAAAATCATCCAAAAACCCACTGAAAACAATTCACAGCTTTAATAAATTTGCAGGATATAAAATAAACCCATCCAAAATCATCAGCATTTCTATATAAGAGATAGAAAGAGAAATTCCATTTTAAAATACTGTAAACAAAATAAAATACTTAAGCATCTACCTGCCAAGAGAAACTAGGAACTATATGAACACAATTACAAAACACTTCTCACACAAATGAAGTCAAATCTAAACAGTTGGAAAAATATCAATTACTCATGAATAGGCTGAAGTAATATAATACAAATGATATTTCTGCCTAAATTGGTCTACTTTTTCACTACCATACCAATCAAAATGCCAAAAAATATTTTATAGAACTAGAAAAATAATAACAAAATTCATTTGGAAGAACAAATGATCAAGAATATCAAGGAAACTAATGAAAAGCAATACAGAAAATGGTGGCTTAGCAGTACCAAACTTAAAACTATATTATAAAGCAGCAATCACCAAATCATTTGGTACTGGCTAAGAAAAAACATGGTGGGTAAGTGAAATAGATTATATACATATGACATAGTAAGCAGGGTCTATAATAATCTAGTATTTGAGGAACCCCCAAACTCCAGTTCCTGGAATAAGAATTAAATATTTGACAAAATTTCTGGGAAAACTGTAAAATAATATATCAGAACCTTGGCATAGACCTACATCTCATACTCCATACCAAAATAAGGTCAAAATGTGTACATGATTTGGGCATAAAGGATGATATCATAAACAAATCAGGAAAGCAAGGGATAATTTACTTTCTCCAAAGCTATTAGAGCTTTGGAGAAGGGAGGAATTTGTGGTCCAAGAACTAGAGAACACCATGAAAGGCAAAATGGACAAGTTTGATTACATTAAATTACAAAGGTTTTTGCACAAGCAAAACCAATAGAAATAAGACTAAGAAGAAATTACAATGCTGAGAAAAAAATCTTTACAGTCAGTGTTTCTGATAAAAGGCTCATTTCTAAAATATATAAAGAAGTGTGTCAAATTTATTATAGTACAAGTCATTCCCCAACTGATAAATGGTCAAAGAATATGCAGTCAATTTTCAGATGACAAAATTAAAGTTATCTACCATATTATGAAAAAATGCTTTAAATCACTATTGATTAGAGAAATGCAAATTAAAACAACTCTGAGATACTACTTCACACTTCTCAGATTGGCTAAGATGAGAAGAAAAGATAATAACAAATGTTGGAGACGATGCGGGAAAACTGGGACACTAATTCATTGTTGGTTTCATTGTGAATGGATCCAGCCATTCTGGAGAGCAATTCAGAACTATGCCCAAAGAACTATCAAAATTTATATACCCTTTAATCCATCAGTGTTTCTACTGGTTTTAAATCTCAAAGAGATCTTAAAGGAGGGAAAGGGATCCACGTGTGCAAAAATGTTTGTGGCAGCAATTTTTGTAGTGGTGATAAACTGGAAACTAGTGAATGTTCATCAGTTGGAGAATGACTGAATAAGTTATGGTATATGAATGTCATGGAATATTATTGTTCCATAAGAAACGATCAGGGGCAGCTAGGTAGCACAGTGGATAGAGCACCAGCCCTGAAGTCAGGAGGACCTGAGTTCAAATGTGGTCTCAGACACTTAATACTTCCTAGCTGTGTGAACCTGGGCAAGTCACTTAACCCCAATTGCCTCAGAAAAAAAAAAAAAGAAAAAGAAACGATCAGCAGGATGATTTTAGAGAGGCCTTGAGAGACTTACATGAACTGATGCTAAATGAAATGAGCAGAACCAGGAGATTATTGTACATGGCAATAACAAGATTATAAAATGATCAATTCTGATGGATGTGCCTCTTTTCCACAATGAGATGTTTCAGGCCAGTTCCAATGATCAGAGAGAGTATGGGAACTGAGTATGAATCACAACATAGCATTTTCACTCTTTATGTTGTTATTTGCTTGCCTTTTATTTTCTTTCTCATTTTTTTTTTCCTTTTTGATTTGTTTTTTCTTGTGCAGCAAGATAATTGTATAAATATATATGCACATATTGGATTTAACATATTTTTTTATCATATTTAACATATTGGATTACTTGCTATCTAGGAAAGGTGATGGGGGAAGGAGGGAAATTTGAAACATAAGGTTTTATAGGATTAATGTTGAAAAAATATCCATGCATATGCTTTGAAAATAAAAAACTTTAATAATTTAAAAAATTATCTTAATTCTTTTTGTTATCTATGTCCCTAACCATTCTAGACTTTTATTATTTGATTCATAACACTCATATTTACTTAAACTTTCAACCATAGGCAAACCAACAGGAATGTTGTGCAGATCCAAGTTAGGAACTTGCAGAACTTAGACAAAAGGGGTATTGAAAAGGGGTATTGATCAAAATTTGCTCTAAATGAGGCCATATTGGCAGCATTAAAAACTTAGAAGTAACTAAACTAAGTTATCCTGAGAACATAAAATAGCACAGCACATTACAATATATATTCGGAAGATCAACAGAAACTGGGATTCAGCTTAGGATGACCTACCTTGTGAATATCAATTTAATTACAAATGGAAAAAGAGATGGGCATTCTTCAAAGTCTTAGAAAGAAAACCCAAACTAAAGAGATGATTTACTTCCCAAATATACAATGCAACAGACATATTAGATCAGTGACTAATTGCATCAGTTAAGGTCAGCAGTGGAATAGCAAAAAACAGACCAGCAAGAAATTGTTTTTCTAAATATATAAAAGGAAACAGGGATGAGAGTGTAACTCCAGCAGAGGTGATATTGAAGAGGTGGGCCTGGGACACTATGAACCAAAACTGGCAAAACCGTGGTTACAGTCAAATCAATGAAGTAATTTCACTCAGAACAAACTCTGTACTTAAAAAACTAGATAATAAATGTCTTACATTTTAGTTTTTTCTTCCTCTGAACCTAATGCAGGACTTTAATAAGTACTAATTGAATTCATGAATCACTTTTTTGGAAAAAAAAAAAACTATGAAGAATGGTAGTAGAACTTAATTTGGAAAAAAAAAGAATAAAGTTGGTTGATTTGGAGACGGGGGAGAGGAACAGAGTCGATTCTTCCACTTATAAGCCAGTAAGATTTATCCTTGATGCCTGGAAAAAATTCTAGATCATATTATTAAAGGGATAGTTTGTGAAAATGTAGAAAGGTAAACAATAATCAGTAAAAGAAAATACAATCTCATGTTTGTTCCCAACGACCTGTTAATAAAATCAATCATATTTTGTTTTCTTGAAACAACCTTAAGGTCAAAGCAATGAAGGAAATGAAATTCTGAATCACTCACAATTAAATTAACTACCCATAATACCTAGAATAACAAAACTTGAACACTCCATTATTATTAGGAAGACAAATTGCAACCATGAATTTCTTCAGCACATTAAGAATTTTGATTCATGTAAGAAAAAATCACTAAGAAAATAAAAAAAAAATGAAATTGTCTCTTGTTCAGCACTTAACCAAACCTGATTCTACAGGATGTGAATGTGATTAAGATGATACAGCAAAAGTTCTATCTCCTATGTATTTTTATTTCTCCTGTGTATACTTAAAGAGATAAAAATATTTGAAATTTTCACCTAAGCCTAGGATAAGAGCAACAGCAGCAATTGACATTTTTGAGTACTGTAATTTCGGGAAACTTTAAAAATATTATCTTGATTGATCCTCATAACAACCTTGGGAGACAAGTACTTTTATTAACATTTTGCACACAAGCAAACTAAATTGAAGAGTGTGCTTAAGTGACATGCCTAAGATCACAAATCTAAGGCCAGATTTGTACTCAGGTGTTTCTGACTTTGACTTTAGGCTCGGCAATATATCCACTGCACTCCCTAGTTAATTTTATAATTCATTTAAGAATGACCTCATGAGGCAGTGTGATATGATAAAAAGAATTCTAAAGTTGGACTTAGAAACATCTGATAATAAATTATTTCTATGTAAAGAACTTACCAGCCATGTCTTTCTGACTGCTTTATTTACCCCCTTTCATCCTTAGTAAACTAATATAAAAAAGAATTAATAATAACATGTACCTAATTTGGTTTTGTTAGAATCAAATGAGATTTTATTTGTAAAATCCTATGCAAAACTATAAGCCTAAATAAATCCTATTGCTATTATTGTTAGTGTCATCTCCTTAATGACCCATCCAAATATTAGTTTGCTGTCTCCTCAAATTATTTTTTACTTGTTTATTAAGATACTTATTATATTTTCTCCTCAATCTCCACCTCTGTACTAATTGATTAAAAACCTAATGGAAGGAACTTTTTTTTTTACTTTGTGTCATCCCAGTATTTTGTACTTAATAAATTCCTAAGAAATATTTGCTTAAATAAATGGTCACTTAGTGAGAAGTGGCAATCAATGAAAAACCCAATTGCTATATTCTTACATTGAAATAATAATAATAATTAACTGGTATATACTTAAAAATCCAGTGGGTTAATCCTTAATAAAGGGCTGTAGAGCAGGGCTTCTTAAACTTTTTCTACTTACAACCCTTTTTTAACCCAAGAAATTTTTATATGACCCTGGGTATATGGGTGTATAAAAGAGGTATACAAATCAAACACTTATTGATAATAAACCAAAATTTCACAATCCCTACAGTTATAGTTTAAGAAATATTACTATAGATAATCAAGAACAAAGGTATAATAGATTGATGAGTCATAGAAAAGCTGTCTTTCCATTGTTGAAGTAAGTACTCACTGAAAGTAGAACAATCATTGGCTCCATAGTCAAAGAACCTGGGTTCAAATTCTATCCATAACTTTTACTACCTAGGTGACTGGCTGGGCATATTACTTCTCTTTCCTGGGTCTTGGTTTCCTCATCTGTTTGATGAAAGGATTGGTTTGGATGGCTTCTTCAGTTTCTTCTAGTTCTATGACCCTATGGGTCAAGAAAATCACAACTCTACTAATGTAACAATTGCAGATGGGGAAATAGTCTCAAAGAGTGATGCCTCCAAAGCTACATAACTAATTTCTAAGTTAGAAATCAAAATTAAATCCTTGAACTTTAGATCCAGGGCTTCAACTCCTTCTCAGTAATGAATCTATTAAATACAAAAACTATGGTTTGACTAATTTCACAAGTCCCAGAAATAATATTGTACTATTAATCAATCAATAAACATTTATTAATAATAACATGGGATAGTCATGGGTAGGATGGGGTAGAAGTAGAGAAAAAGGGAATTAAGGAATAGTCCCTAGAGTCTATTGCTTATAAGATATTTGGTTATAGAAAACTGACAAAGTACACAATTATCATGTTGCTACATCCTCTGTTCCTGGATAATATTATAAAAGATTTTTAGGAAAATGTGAAGTATGTGGACTACAGAGATCAAAGAAGACAGTTTCAAAGCAATGAGAATATGCTTCATATTTTGGGTTTATTACTGAGGTAGTACAAAGGGTTAATCCAGTAGATTCATACAGATATATGCCTGCTAGTGTATGTGTTCATGCATGCATATATACATATGTTATATTATATTAGAATATATAATACAGTATATTATATTAGAACTAAAGATTCCATCTAAGCCCCTTGTTTTCCAGATGAGAAAATTGAATTGAAGATTATGTATCATATAAGTTCAAGATTACCCCACAATGACAACTATCTCTCTTTTCCACAACAGCCTCTTAATAATATGTTCTCATAGTACATGCCTCTGATGCATGAAAGCAACATTGGTCATAGTTTGCATTGTAATTTCCTAGTTGGGCCAATGGATACCAACAAAGTTATTTCTTCTGAATTAAAAGCAAAGGTCCAGGCACTGAGGATACAAAAAAATTAAAAACAAACCAAAAAAAAAAAAACCCCTCCTGCATTCTTTGACTTCAAGGTGTTGCCAGTTCAATGGGGTTGGGGGGAATATCACGTGCAAAGAAAAAGTGTGTAATAATAATTAATATTTTGTAGAGCCCTTTAAAGTTTGCAAAGCACTTTTAGAAATATAGCTCATTTTATCTTCACAATAATCTAAGACCTAGTTATCTTCACAGTAACCTATGAAAGGTAAATATTATTATTTTCATTTTGCAGATGGGGAAACCAAGTCTAAAGTAAATTAAACGACTTGTCCAAAGTCATAGAGTTACACAACATCTGAAGTAGGATCTGACCTCCCATCTTCCTCATTCCTTGTCCATGGCTCTCTCCACTGATTTATTTAATTAGCTTTCCATATATCTTTAGATAGATGAAATATATTAGTGTAATATAAAGTTATGATCTGGGGAAATCTTGGAAACATGGTGCTGGATTACAAAACCAATGTACCTCCTTCGTTCTTCTGTCAACCATATGTATGCTTCAAAAATAGAAAACCTTATTGCTTACAGTGAACATTCATTTCAATAACATGTTTTCTAAGGATAGGTTTACTAAAGATGTCACACCCTGATTGCTCACTTGAAACTGTTCTGGCATTCAATTAGATGTAAAACCAGGCAAATACCACCCTTGCCAACACTGGTGCTATCTAGAAAATGCTTAAAAAAATAGCTCTTGGAACATTTAAAATATTAATCAGAAGAATTCACCTACCTATGCTATAAAGAGTAAAACATTCTGTAAAACTTTAAAAAAAATGTACATGGGAAAATGAAACACGTAATAATGAAAAATAGGGGGCAGCTAGGTAGTGCAGTAAATAGAGCACCAGCCCTGAAGTCAGGAGGACCTGAGTTCAAATCTGGTCTCAGATACTTAACACTTCCTAGCTGTGTGATCCTGGACAAGTCACTTAACCCCAATTGCCTCAGGAAAAAAAAGAACACAAAAAGAAAAGGAAAATAATGAAAAATAGTGGCTGTTTGAATTGTCAGTTAAAATTTACTGCATTAAATCTCCAACTCAAAACCTTCAGTGTGAAATTCTTGGAGGGCTGCCTATAAGTAAGCTTATGATATTAACACAATCAAAAATATGTAAATAGATATGTCAATGGAACTATAGAGCATCTCCTTTTCAAAAAGAGGCAAGGTGGAATAGAAGAAATAGCATAGAAAATAGTAAACATCATTTATTTAATGAATTACATGTTTCATGTAATATTTATTATGCACATTTGGAATTGTTACTGAGATGTGAATATTAATTTGATTACCTCAAGGATATGTCAACTGAAGAACTGAGATTGAAAATTTCCAAGGGTAACTTAAAAGAACATGTGATCAAATTTTCCTTTCCTCCCTTCTTAATCTCGTATTTGGTTTCCACTTCCACTTTTCGATGTGCTTTCAATTGCTATCTTTCATGAAACAACTCTCAAATGCTATCATTCATGAACCAAACATTGGAAATATCAGCTTTTTTCGTGTCTCTAGTATAACAATGAGCAAGAGCATTACTATTCTGATATGACCCTATATGACAGAGAGGGTGATTATTTATGGTCAAAGGTCACATTCAGTGACATCAATTATTGCCTTGACACCCATCTCATCAGGAATGGGTAGAGAATAATTAAATCAATTCTCTTATGATGCAGGGGATGACCTACTGGAATCCACTCAAATCTAAGTGACTCTAAGATTAATGGTGCCATTATCAGGAGTGAACACAACACTATTAACATGTCTCACCAGTAATTTTTGATGCCACAAACTTTTGTTTTTGCAATGAAAACAACAATGTTGCTCATCTCTAAGATAGATTTCTCACTCAGAATTATTATGGAATCTCAGAAAGGGTTTTCTATTAACAGAGCCAATCAAAATACTGAAGGTAGTTTAGGATCAGATTAGCTTTCTATATAGGACATAAAAAATAAAGCAAGGTATAATAAAAGGTTTTCATTTTCTTTTTTTAATTTCTATAGCATGGTAGTGAAGTGGAGAAGGTCAATGGATACTGCCAAGAATAAGGAATCTTTTGACCTAAACTCATCTCCTCTAAAAGTATTTGCAGATAGGAATGCCATGTTTTCTTTATGTGTAAAATGAAATAATTTATTGAATTGTAGTTATTTACCCAAGATACTAGAGACATTTTTGAGTCATTGCTCACCGTGTTGAAAGTCTTGGCTAAAAATGCTACAGCAAGCTTCCCAAATAATCTTCTTAATGGAAAAATTTTGATCATGTCATTCCTTTGCTTAAAATCCTCCAATGGTTTGGTATGATATAAAAGAGAATAAGGGACTGTAGTTAGATGATCTGAGTTTTTAAAACCTGGCTTTGACTTTTAATTGGATACAAATTGATTAATGTCTCTGAGCCTCTGTTTCCTTATCTTCACCTTCTCTTTAGAAATTACATTTGGACTACATTATCTACTTTATAGTTTCTGATACTTGTTTTTTTTTCTTTTATTCTGAATAAAGCTCTTTTCAAACCCTCCATTCACTATGGAAATGTTTGGTGTAGACTAAGGTTCTTTAGAACTTACCTTTCTAGGTTTATTTCACACTCTTCCATTTTATTTTTTCCAAAATCAGTTTTATTGGTGTTTTTTATTTCTCAATGGTTACCACTTTCCCTTCCCAAGAGCATATGAGAAATTGTAATTTTTAGGGAGGAAAACATATATACATATACATACACACATATGTGTATAAATGACAGCTAGATGGTATAATGGATAGAGCACTAGGCCTGAAGTCAGGAAGAACTGAGTTCAAATCTAGCCTCAGACAACTGTGTGACCCTGGAAAAGTCACTTAATTCTGTTTGCCTCAATTTCCTAATTTGTAAAATGAGCTGGAGAAGGAAACAGCAAATTGATATCTTTTCTAAGAAAATTCCAAAAGATATTAGGAAAAGTTAGTTATGCTTGAAACAACTGAACAGCACATATACATGTATGTATGTGTGCATTTGTATTTATATGTAAACATATATGCATTTATATACATATAATAAGTATATACATAGTGTACACATATATAAATTGTATATACTTTAAACACCAAAGTCTTTTCATATAAATTTGATACATTTTTTTCCTTGTTGAACATTTCCTCTCATCCTATATACATTAATATTGTTTATAAACAGTTTTTCATTTTCAAGTAATGAAAATTATCTATTTATCTTTTGTTTTAATCACCTCTATCTCTTTGACTAAGAATACATTTTTAGAAGCACAAAATTTGTTTCCCTAATTTTTTTATGTTGTGATTTAGCTCAAGTATCAATTTCAAATGCATTATAATGTATGGTGTAAGAAGTTAATCTAAACCTAATTTCTGCCAGACTGATTTCCAATATTCCCATCAGTTTTCATTAGAGATTTTCCCTTGATAACATGCTTTCCACTTTGTCAAACATTGGGTTGATTTCTATTATATCTTTTGCATGTATTTATCTCTATCTCTTGTTTGGTCAAGAATACATTTCTTGGAAGTATATGCTCTATTTCTCTTCTATTAATTGTTTCAATTAGCATCTTTGCTGATTCCCTGATTTTGCCCAAACATCATTGCCATCAGTAAATGGGATGGTTTTATCTCATTTTTTTCCTGTTGAAATTTTTAGTATTTCCAGAATTATATCAAATAATAGTGGAGGGAATGGATATACTTGCTTCATTCCTATATGTAGTGAATATATCTCCATTGCACAATATGCTTGTATTTAGTTTCAGAAACTTCCTTTTTATGATACTAAAAACAGTGCCTCTCCCTTGAAGGATTTTTTTTAGCATAAAGTAATATTATACTTTGTCAAAGGATATTGGAATTAACATGTTTGGATATTGTGGTTGTTAATATTGTTGTATTGATTGTTTTCCTCATGTTGAACTGTCCTTGCATCCTTAATATAAATATCACTTAATCATAATTAATATTTCTTGGATAAATTATTATAATTTGATATGATTTTGTTTAAAATATATTATTAATGTTCATTAACAATATTGGCCAATACTTTTTCTTTCTGTGATGGATTGTTCCCTGATTTTAAGATTAGAACTATATTTGTCTCATAAAAGAATTCTGGTAAGGGACTGTTTTATCAATATTTGAGAATAATTTATGAGATGTAGATTCTACCTGTAGTTTAAAAGTATGATAAAATTCTCTTGTAAACACAACAGATACAGGTGTTTTTGGTTTGTTTTTTTTTTTTTTTTGATAGTTTTCTTTACATCTAGATCTATGTCTTATTCTGATATGGGGTTATTTAAAATTTCCATGTAGTATTCTGATAGTTTGAATATTTTATATTAATTGAAGGTAACCTATTTCTTTTGTGTTTTCAGTTTTGTTAGCACATAACTGTTCATTACATATTCTGATTATTTTTATAATTCTTCTGATTTTGCTATTTCACCTTTCTCATTTGATATTTTATTGATTTTTCTGCTCTCTTCTTTTTATTGGATTACTAAATGTTTATCAATTTTATTAGTTTTTTGAGTAATTAGCTTTTAGCTTTATTTGCAATTTCTGTTTTTTGTTTCTAATTTTCCTATTTCCTTAATGTATTTTAATATCTCTTCTTTGCAAATTTAATTAATCCTTTCTTTTACAGTTTTGTTAATATGTGGTTATAAGAATATAATTTTCTTTCTGAGGATCTTTCACCCATTTGTATTTATATCTTCTGTTTGTGATCCCTGAACCATTTACTACTATTCCATTATGGTCTCTAAAATATACATTGGCTATTTCTGCCTTTTTACATGAGATTGCAATAATGGTGTATCCTAATTCATGGTAAAATTTTATAATGTTTGCTTCTTCACTTTTACCTCCACCAGATTTCCATCTTTTCCCCATTTCCTTCAGACTTTAGAAAGAGGTTTCTTACAGATTTTTAATGTTGCATTCTCTTGTTATTTTTTTCTGTATTTATTTATTCCTTTTGTAATTCTGTTGTTTGGAGGTTTTCAAAAAGCAAAAACAACTCTTCAGTTTGGATTTTCTTATAAAAATGTTGCAAACTCATCTTTATTATTGAATGTTCATCTTTTGTCCCATAAGGTTAAGCTCAGATTTACAGGATAGGTCACTCTGGGCTTCATCCACATTCTATAATCCAATATTCTTTAGAATACATTATTTGTATTCTCTCTTACTTTATTTGGTGGGTGCAAAATATTTCTCCATTATTTTAATATCTTTTCTTTGTATTTGGCAGACTTTTCTTCTGATGACTGGCAGAACATGTTGTTTCTGAAATTAACTGTTAAATTTAATCACTATTGCCCTTGGATTTTTTCCTATTAAATTCTTTCAATTAGTATTTCACATTTAGATTCAGAAATTCTGGACAGCTCTCTGCTATAATTTCCTTAATTATAGTGTTAAGGTTTTTTGTCTTGTGGTCTTCTGAGATATCTGTGGTCCTTATGTTACCTTTACACAGTTTGTCTTTGAGATGAGGAGTTTTGTGTCCTTAGGTTTGCCACTGCAAATTAATGCTTTGCAGTGCTAATTCACTGGACAAAGTAAGTGTGAACTTGGTGCAGAGGTAGATTTTGATATGTCTGTGCTGTTTTCTCACTTCTGCTGGTGCTGCCTTACTACTGGTAGGTGCAAATTCTGCCTGTTATATTTGATATGGAAGACATAAATTGTTCTGTCATAATTTTCATTTCATTTTAGGTCACGCAGGAATATTTGGTTGTGATACCAAATTCTCAAATTCTGCAGAGTTTTTATCTTATCAAATAATGAATCATTATCTTTTAATTAGCAGTATTTATTTATAGATACCTGAATTTGTTATCCTCTGTAAAGGAGGGAAATTTCTTCTCCTACTTATTTCCCTTATCACCCACTCTTGACTCAATCCCCACTGATTGTGGTTTCTAATCCTCTTCTCACATTAGGCAACATATTATTTGACAATCTATGTCTAAGCCCCAAATGAATTTTGGAAGTCAGAACTTATCCCTTATGTATGTGGTCCTCTTCTCTCAGGCTTAGTACTGCTTTCCATATAGGGTGTCTTATCTTAGTAACTTGTTCCACTCTTTCTGCTCCTGACTTCTCTGTCCTAGAACTAATAATTCAGAGCCTAGTCTCCATGCACCAGCAGTTCAAAGCTTGGCAGTGCCATTGTTTCTGGGTTGTACCCCTAATAGACTTTTGCACTTGAAGGGTTGTGGCAAAACTGGCTATTGAAGTCCAAGTAAGCTTCCATTAGTGTGCTTCAAAAGGTTTGTTTGTTTGTTTGTTTTAAATAAAACCTAGTTAATTTTGGTTTATAATCATTTAAATCACTGTGTAGCAAATGTTTTCCCTAGGAAGAAAAACAAAGAAAACAAAAGAGAATTATGTATGTTTGTAGGTCTATGATCAAATGAGATTACTTTTGAAAAGTGCTAACTGGAGTTTGGAGTTCTATGGCACTGGACAAAGGAAGTGTGAACTTGGTGCAGAGGTAGATTTTGATATGTCTGTGCTGTTTTCTTAGTTCTGCTGGTGCTGCCTTACTACTGGTAGGGTGGGAGGTGAGGAAAGAGTGCTAAGTGTTCTCAAGATTAATGAGCATCAAATCAATGATTTTATTTTTTTTTTAATTTCTTTAGGATTCTGGGTGTCTTAGCCCAAGTTGTTTTATTTTGGTAAATAATTTCTGTTTTGGGGAGATAAGAGAATTTTTCTAATCTACTATTATTTTGTTCATATGACTTGGAAACCACACTTCCCTTCATCTACATTCCTGTCAAACCTAACTCATTAGGCATTGTCTGATATTATTCAATACCATTGCCATCATGAATTTCTGGAAGGTTACCTACTCCAAACCCTTTGCCCCCATCATCCCATTGATTATATGCATTCTCTCATGTCTCTGACCATTAAAATATTCTCCTTGCTTCAAGGCTTACTTGAAATGACATCTCTTCCATGAAAGTTTCATGGTCTATCCAGTCTACCCAGAAAGAGAGAAAGTCTTCTCTCTTTCTTCAAATGTACTTGATATACATACCAAGTCTGGTTTTCTGCTGTCACATTCCAAATTATTTTATTAATATTATGTCAACTTATTGTAAATTCCTGGAGGACTAAGGATATGTCACTTTTTTAGTTTTTTCCCAAGGAATTAGGTCTTGGGATTAAATGACTTGTCACACAGCTAATAAGTGTCTGGGTTCAGATTTGAACTCAGATCTTCCTGTTTCCTAGGCTGTTGCTCTATCCATTGTTCCACTTAGATGCCCTGAATTGCTTTGACCTTAATAAATGTTTGTTAAATTGAATTGAAATTTCTCTTTCATGGTGCTGAAAAGCATCATCAAAGGGAAAACAAAAGACTGATATCTTGATAGGCTATACCTCCAGTATGTTTCCTTTCTACATCTGGGACAGATAACTTCCTTAGTCCCACTATATTACATCTGTGGAGGCAAATGGCACCTCATTTAAATATTATAATGTCACCCTACCATTTATAAACATGAAAGAAGGAGAAGGAACAAGCATTTATAAATTAATTTCCTATTATGTGCAAAGCACTTTTCAAATGCAATCTCGTTTGATCATAGACTTACAAACATACATAATTCTCTTTTGTTTTGTTTATTTTTCTTCCTAGGTAAGACATTTGTTACAAAGTCACTTAAATGATTATAAACAAAAAATAACTAGGTATCATTAAAAATATTTGAAGCACATTAATAACAAGAAGAGAACTAATTTTCCTAGTTTCTAGTTTACAAAGAAATTAACTCCCAGGGCACATGGCTAAGTCCCCACTACAGATCCAAGTCCATGGTGGGTGAAATTTAGAGAGGAAAGATTGCATATGTAGAAACTTTCACGCACTAGGCCACAATTGGCAAAGAGTTTATCAACTTAGTTTAAAATGCTACAATTATTGTTTGTAGCAGCCATTTTTGTAGTGGCAAGGGACTGGAAATTGAATGAGTACCCATCAGTTGGAGAATGATTGAATAAAATTATGGTATGTGAATGTTATGGAATCTATTCTATTCTATAAGAATATGATCAGCACAATGATTTCAGAGAGGCCCAGAGAGATTTACATGAACTGATGCTAAACAAAGTGGGTAGAACCAGGACAACATCGTACACAGCAATAGCAAGATTATATGATCATCAATTCTGATGGATACGGCTCTTTTCAATAGCAAAGTAATTCAGGCCAGTTCCAATGGTCTTGTGATAAAGAGAGCCATCTGTATCCAGAAAGAGGACTGTGGGAGCTGAGTGAGGATCACAACATAGTATTTTCACTTTTTTTGTTGTTTGCTTATATTTTGTTTTCTTCCTCAATTTCTTCCTTTTTGATCTGATTGTATAGCATGATAATTTTGGAAATATGTATAGAAGAATTGCACATGTTTAACCTGTATTGGATTACTTACTCTCTAGAGAAGGGAATGGGGGAAAGGAAGGGAAAAACAATTGGAACACAAGTCTTTGCAAGGGTGAATATTGAAAGTTATCTAACCATGTGTTTTGGAAATATAAAGCTTTAAAAAATAAAATAAAACTACATTTATAAAAAATCTTAAGATCAGAACATTATATATTTAAAATTAGAAAGCATCTCAAAGGTCATTCAGTCCAACTTTTTCATTATATAGTTGAGATCACTGGGATCCAATGAGGTCAAGTGGCTTGCTTAGGGTTATACAACTAATACTTATTTGAGGTAGAATATTAACTCAAGTTTTGCCAACTCCAGTTCTAGTGCTTTATCCATTACACTGCTTCTTCATATCACCTTATGTTTGTTTGTTAGATTTGGAGTTAGAGGTCAGGATAGAAAAAAGTGGAACAATAAAATGCTTGTAAAATAAAATTTTTGTTAGTATTACTCTTCTATTTATTATGCAGTGATTTTGCTTCCCTATGGCATCCATGTCTGTATATACACACGGACAACATAAAAGGTAATATACTCTCTTTTTCATGTGTCCTATTCATTCCCTTTCTTCTTCTTGTAAAAATATCTACATTCCTTTGAAATTTCTTCACCCTTAAAAGAATGACTATCCTAAGTGACCTGTTTTAAATTCTTGAGAATGCTATGGTGAAAAATATTTTATTTAACTGTTTCCTACAAAATAGAAAAGTGTTCTCCTTTTGACATGGAACCATAATGATGTATATCTTAAGCATTACTTAATGTGAACGATGAAGTAAGGGGGTTAATGCTTTCAGATTCTTAGAGAAAATCTTCAATCAAGCAAGGGTGATAAAGGGCCTAGAAAGGGCTGAGCAGTGTATAATGGTGACATCAGTTACAATGCTGACAACTTCTTCAAGCTCAATGGGATAAATTTTAATCCTGGACTCCCAAACATTTCACAAACCTCCCTGTGTTGTCCAACTTTTCCTCCTCCCTGCACACTTCTCTAAATTTTTAATGCCTGGGAAACTCCCTTTCTCTTTATGTCATATTCATATTCCCCTTCCCCTCACTAATCCACTGCAAACCTTTATCTGTTTCATCTGAAGTATTTTTATCCCTCAGGATATCATTTCTGTCTCTCTTTGTGTCTTCATCTCTTTCTCTTTCTCTCTGTCTCTGTCTTTCTGTATAAGTTTTTGCGTCTGCCTGTCTCTCTCCATTCCACTCCTATTTGTACAAAATAACTCTGAGCAAAAAGATAAACTCTGCATGCTCTGGCATCTCTCTTAAGACTACTAGTTGTGAACTAATTTTGATTTTTTTAGGTTATAGATATTTTTATTCAATTTAATTTTTAATTCCAAATTCTCTTGCCCCTTTCACCCCTTAGCACTCATTGATAAAGCATAAAATATAATACCCAGTACATATGTTGAGTTACATAAAACATGTTTCTGTATTAGCAACAAACTAAAAACAGAAAAGAAAAATGAGGAAAATATGTTTCAATCTGAATCTACAAGATTTCTCTCTGTAGGTTGATAGCATTTTTCATCAAGAATTCTTTGGAGCAGTGGAAAATCACTATATCACAGTTAGCAAAGTCTTTCATAAGTTGATTATCTTTACAATACTGATATGACTATGTAAACTGTTCTCATGAATGTGCTCCCTTTATTTTGCTTCAGTTAATGTAAGTTTCTCTGGGCCTTTCTGAAGTGATCTTCATCATTTCTTACAGCATAATATTATTTTCTAACAGTGATATACATAACAGTCTCAGTTATTTCCTGATTGAATTCCATTCCCTATTTCTACAAAAAGACTTGCTATTTTTGTCCATATGTTCCCTTTTCTTTTTCCTTTGATGCCATTAACCATAGAGCTAATACTGATATTATTGAAAGGTATGTAGTTTTCTCTGCTTTTAGGTAGACTTCTCAGTTGCTTTTCATAAAGCTTAGATTAGTTCATAGCTCTTTAGCAATGCATCAAAATATTCATTTTCTCACATCTACTTTCAGCATTTATTTTCTTTTTATATCAGCCAATATGATGAGGTGAGGTGTTACTTCAGAGTTATTTTAATTGGTATTTTGCATTTTTTCATGACTATTAAGAACTTTGATTTCTTCCTCTAAAACCTGTTCATTTTCCTTGACTGTTTATCAATAGGGAAATGTCTCTAATTCTTATAAATTTTGCTTAGTTTCTTATATACTTGTAAAATGAGACTTGTATTAGAGAAATTTGTCAAGATTCTCCCCCCCCAAGTTTTCTGTTTTTTTCTAATTGTACTGTATCATTTTTTTTGTGAAAAACATTTAATTTATGCAATTTTATATATTCAAAATTATGAGTTCTCATCCATAAATCTGACAGGTAATTTCCATGCTCCAAAAAAATTGCATATGCTATCACCCTTTATTTCTAAATCATGTATCTATTTTGAAATTTTGTTATATGGTGCAAGATGTTGATTTAAATCCATTTTCTTGATTTTTTTGTCTTTTCTTTGTTTCTTCTCCTTTTTTCTTTATTTTACATGACAAGATAATAGTTGGGTTTTTTGTTTGTTTTGTTTTGTTTTGTTTTTGGTATTTTATTTTTTCCCAGATAACCTAGAAAAACAATTGTAAACATTTGTTTGAAAAATTTTTGAGTTCCAGATTCTTTGCCTTCCTTCCTCCCCTCATTCACCCTCTACTCCTCTGTTGAGAATGCAAGCAAAACAGGTCATACATGTGTAGTCATGCAAAACATTTACACAATATCCATGTTGTTAAAAAAAAAACACAGAATAACATCTCGGAAAAAAAGAAAGTATGCTTCAATGTGCATTCAGACACCAGCTGTTCTTTCTCTGGATGGAGACAGAATTTTTATCATAAATTCTTCAGCTGACTTGGATCATTGTACTGCAGAAAATAACAAAATTATTCACAGTTATCATCTTATAATATTGCTGTTATTTATATACAGTACATTTCACTTTGTATCAACTCAAGTAAGCCAAGATTTTCCTGAGAGCATCCTGCTCATTTTTTCTTATAACACAATAATATTCTATCATAATGACATACCATAACTTGTTCAGGCATTCCCCAGTTTATGGGGAATCACTTTCCAATTTGTCTCCTGAAAAAAGCTGGTAAAAATAGTTTTTGTATATATAAGTCTTTTTCCTTCTTGTTTTTTATTTCTTTTAGGATATAGACCTAGCAATGGTATTGCTAGATCAAAAGGTATGAATGATTTTATAGCTCTTTGGGCATAGGTCCATACTGCTGTACAAAATGGTTAAATCAGTTCACAACTCCATCAACAATGCATTGATGTCTCTTTTTCCCAGCATCCCCTTCAACATTTGTCATTTTCCTTTACTCTCCTATTAATCAATCTAATAGATATGTGATAGTACTTCAAAATTGTTTACTTTGAATTTCTCTAATCATAAAGGAGAGAAAAGTTCCCATCTGTGCAAAACTGTTTGTAGCAGGTCTTTTTGCTACAAGCAAAGATTTGGAAAATGAATAGATGCCCATCAATTGGGGAATGGCTGAACAAGTTGTGGTATATGAAGATAATGGAATATTATTGTTCTATAAAAGATGAACAAGTTGATTTTAGAAAAGCCTAGAAAGATTTACATGAACTGATCCTAAGTGAAACAAGTAGAACCAGGAATACATTGTACACAATAATAGCAACAGTGTGATGATAAACCATGAAACACTTGATTCTTTTCAGTGGTTCAGTAATCCAAGGCAATCCCAATAGACTTTGCATAGAAAATGCCATCTGCATCCAGAAAAAGAAATATGAAATTGAATGTATATCACCACATTCTATATTCACTTCTTTTTGTTTGTTTGTTTGTTTTTCCTCTCCAATGGTTTTCCCTTTTTGCTCTGATTTTTCTCTCCCAACCTGATTCATAAAGCAGTGTGTATTGAAAATTAATCAATTAATTTATTTTAAAAAGAAAAAAAATAAAGGTATTAGGAGGTATTGGGGGAGAGCTCAGTCAATTCTCTGCCTTTACTCCACCATCTTTGCTCTTTCTCCTGTGCCCAGTTTCTGTCAGACTACTTTCCAATTTTCCTACAAGTTTTTTTTTGTTTGTTTGTTCAAAAAATGACTTTTTATCACAGCAGCTGAGATCTTGGTTTTGTAAAACATTGCTTTACCGATTTGAGTTTGAACATTTTATTCGTAATCTTTTTCTGTTGATCAACCACTCTTTTTCTTATCCAGTACAAAATATTTTGTAGTATTGTTTTGTAGTATAGTTTGAAATCTGATACTTTATAGAATGATTCAAGATCTGATCACTTCTTTCACATTTTTTTTTCATTGACTACCTTGAAATTCTTGACTTTTTTTTCTTTCAATAAATGTTGTTTTCCTCTAGTTCTATAAAGTAAGTCATTGGCATTTTAGTTGGCATGACATTTAACAAATAAATTAATGTAGATAGTATTGTACTTTTTGTAATATTGACCTGGCCTACAATGATTAAGTTTATTCTCCAATTGTTTAGATCTGTGTATGAAGAATTTGGTAATTGTATTCATATAGCTATTATATGTTTTAACAGGTAGACTCCCAGGTATTTTATTCTTCATACATTTATTTTATATGAAGTTTCTTTTTCTATCTTTTCTTTCTTGATGCTGTTGATAATATATAGAAATGTTAATGATTTATATCAGGTAATTTTTCTACTTTTCTAATCTTTCTTAAAGGTGTTAATTTTCTTGACTGTTTCTTAATTTACTCTTAGAATACTGAGCAAATTATGACATCTTTTGCAAAAGTGAAAATTTTGTTTCCATTGCCTATGTTTATAGCTTCAATTTAGTTTTCTTGTCATTGCTATACCTAATATTTCTAGTACAATTTTGAATAATTATCATGAAAATATAGATTTTTTCTTTACCCCAATCTTACTGGAAAACTTTTAGTTTATCCCCATATAGACAACTATTAATTTAAAATAGATAATACCTATTCTTTTAAATGCTTTTTAAAAAGCATTAAAAAATGCTTGAGTATTTTATTAGGAGTGTGTATTGTATTTTGTTGTCTTCTATTTATCTGTCCCCTCTTAAAAAGAAAAAAAAAAGATTTTTCAAGAGGAGACAAGTTAAAAAGAGAAGATAAATATAAAAGAATAAGATGTAGGGAAAGACATAGTTAGCTATCATAAATCTGAATGACAATGAGCTGAACTCTTCCATAAAATGAAAAAAAGGTTTTTAGAATAGATGAGAAACAAGAATCTAACAATATGATGTTCATGGAACACATATGAAACACAAAAACACAGAGTTAAAATAAGAATCCTGAGCTGAACTCATATTTGAGTTGAAGTTAACCTACCCTTTCCTACTTTCTTCTTGAATCAGTTTAAATGAGAATAATATTCATGTTGCCCACTCTCTCTTCTTCATTTTCCCCTCCATTATATAAATATTTCTTGCATACCTCATTCATGTAAAACAATTTCCTCCATTATTCCTTTCTTCTTTTTTTAGTGAATACTTCCTTTTTTTTTATTCTTCCATTATTCTTGTGTAATAATCCCTACGTAATAGTCTCATATTCATGTGTTCTATCTAAATAAACTCCCCCTAACTGCCCAAGGCATGAAAAATCTTCTCATGCAGGAATAGAGTTTTGAAGTCCCTTAAACTTCTTGTTTTTTTTTTCCTCTCTACTATACCATGGGGAAAACAAAAACAAAAATTAATGCTCTTTATAAATGTGAATAGCTGAACAAAACAAATCCTCAAACTAGTCATCCTCAAAAATATATTTTTCCTTAGTAAGTAGCCTGATTCCATCTTCTCTATTTCAGGAGATGAGTAGCATGTGTAATCAATAGTAAATCACCAGCTTGTATGTTTGAATATGATTTAAATCAGACGGATGCTTTATGAATTTGTCCTCACAGACTTACAAAATCTAATGATTGTTGTTCTTCCTAATAAAAATACTTTGCCCTTTAGCTAAAATTTTAGAGTGTCACATGTACAGTATTGAAATTTGGGAAACTTTCAGTCTGTAAAATAATAAGAAAATATTAGTATTTGAAAACCAATGTTTCAATGTGTAAAGAATAGCCATAGATATGAGAACTGCTATTTGTTGATGTTTAGTATGTATAATGGAGTTGGATCTACCAGTGACTTAAAAAGGCCACCCACATCCCAGAAAAGCACAGAGAATGTCTGTAACATAAGAATTTGATATAAGCTAACCAGCACTAAAAACATTTAACTTAAGGGGCTTACTGAATTATTCCACCCTTAAGTTTATTCCCAGCATTTCTCATGCTGAAACCATATAGTCAAAGGTAAAATTTAAAGGGTGGAGAATAGAAAATAGGGAATAAGTGTTAATAGAACCCTAGTCAAAAGATAAAATTACACATTGTTTCACCACATTTTACTACATTGTTGGAGATCAATGATTCCAATGAGGAGGTGGGGTTGTATGTAATCTTGTGAAATGAGTGTGAAGCTTTAACATGTCACCACCCTAGCTGGTTGGAATAGCTAGAGTCCCACTATTCTTCTTAAATTCTCAACTATAATTTTTTAAATGTATTCAGTGATAATATATAATAGATAGCTAAAGATAGATGAATAATTACTAGATGAATTGTGTTTTCTTTAGCAAATAGTGAGCTCATAATGTTCACCTCAAATTTGAAACGTATGGTGAATGTCACTGTTTGCCAGATAGTTTTGCATTCCTGAAGAGTACAATATTTTCCCATGATAGGAAAATAAGGAGGATTTTTTTAGGAAAATATTTGTACTTTGACATTGCCCTGATGTGTCTTAAATTGCTCCTCTCATTTATTATTTATTTTCATCATCAAGAACCAATGTCTACATGGAGAAATTATTTTTAGCCTAATCAAGAGAGACTCACAATAGAGAATCAGCTCAGATCATAAAGAGAATCTAATAAAAAAAAACAATACTTTATAGCATATTTTGAAGTAGGCTGCATTAGATCAAGAAGCTTATGCATGTCTCTCAATGAACAATTAAGAAATAACTGATCCTTTCTTTAAATGGACAGTTGTGTAGGATTATTTGGTCATTCTTTATAGATATCAAAGCAAAAAATAAATTATGCCATATTGTAAAATTTGGCCCATTCAATTGGAAAAATCTTAATGATCAAGAAAGCATGTGTTTTTACTCAGATATATTTTATGACATGGCTATAAAATCTTGTCTCAAAGAGACCCACCACAGCTTTGCATTATTTCAACCAACAATTTTGGCCTGCACTTTTAAGATTGCATTGTATTTCAGCTAAAATACTGATGAAAACTAGAAGCTTCACACATCTTATTTATGACTTCTTTATCTCTGGCAACTGAAAAGCTTACCAATAGCATAGTTTTATAGGTTTCATCTTCAAGAAAGACAAAAAAAAAGCAATGGACAGGATGGAACTTCAAAGTCAGTCAGCTTTTCCATCATTAGTGGTTTTATTTAAAAGTTTCTAACTTGGAAAAAATACTATCCCCTAGTCTAAACCTTAATATATAACTTATCAGTGTTGGGGATATTTTTTTGTTTTGTTTTCCTATAATATTTGAGAGAAGAGAATGGGAAATAACAGACAACTATTAGGGACAGGGAACTTATCACAAATGAAAAAAGGTTGTGAGCATCAACTCCAAAAAATTGATTTTATTATAAAGATTTAACTTTTAATTCATCTATCTATTGCTTTTCTTCTTAAACTAGTCCTTTTTAAAAATCAATTTATTTTTCAAATTCTCCTAGTTTTCTGTAGCTGATTAACTTTATAAATTTCATATTTACCAAGAAATAATTAATACTCAATAAATATTGTGCTCAACTCTGGAGATGCCAATAAGAAAAAAAAAAAGAGTTCTGTCCTTTTTGAGCCTACAGTTTCAGGAGAGAAGGACATCTTATCTCTCAAAAGGAATCTGAAAGGGGGAGGGGAAGACAGAGAAGACATGTTGCTCATGCAATTGAAACCAAGTAGATCAACAAAATGATGAGTTGATTAGTGATTCTGCACCCTCAATCAAGGAAGACTTTAGTAGAAGAAATCTGCCATATCTCCAGCCCTCCAATTAAAGGAGAGAAACAACTGAGAGTATTGAGGAAATACTGAGTTATCAAAGCTAAAGTAATTGCCAAGATGATGTAGTATCTGGTGATGTGCTTATGCTTGGGCAAGTATTGTTTGTTGAGTCAAAACCAATCAGATTAGCTGGTGGGAAAAAACTGTATTTCCAAATGCTAATACTGGGTAGGTTAATTTGGTTTACAAGATAACCTTCTAGCTTAAAGAATAAAGCCTAATCGGTTACTCTTAAAATACCATTTAGTTATGGGACAACATAATGTAGCAAGCTGTATAATAAATTAGATTAGAAGAGAGCTTGACTATTGGATTTCCTGCGCTTCATTTTCTCTATTGGTTAAAAAAACAAACAAACAACAAACAAACAAACAAAAAAGATGAATATAATTATCCCTGGGTACCTCAGCTAATTCTGTATACACACACATATACATACACACAGAGAGAAACAGAGTAGTCTAGGAGTATATTCCCTTCCTTCTTCCCTCCCTCCCTTCCCATTCTTCCTTTTTCCTCCCTCCCTTCTCCCCCTTCCTCCTTTTCTCTCTCTTTTCTTTCCCTCCTTTCCTCCTTTCTTTACTCTTTCCTTCCCTCTCTCCCTCTTTTCCTTCTTCCCTCCTTCCCTTCCTTCCTTTCTCTTTCATTCCCTCCCTCCATTCATCTTTCCCTTGTTCCCTTCCTATCTTATTTTTATTAACTTTCCTTCCTTCCTTCCTTCCTTCCTTCCTTCCTTCCTTCCTTCCTTCCTTATTTCTTTCCTTCTTATTCATTTTTATACTAGTATTTCAGTGGAGAAGCAGTAAGGAATACTCAGAAAGACCTAATCTTAAGTCCTGTTTCTGACTCAGGAAATATCCATTCCATGGAGATCACAGATTATTTTAAAAGATAAAAATATTTTGAGTCATCTTTTTCTGTATTTATTCCATGCTTCTTCAATTGAATTATAAGCCATTTAAGAGCAAGTAATGGTTCAAATATTTGTGTCTATGACAATACCTTGTACAATGGATCTCAACTTGTCTATGATTTTAAAATGTCATATGTGTCTGGAACTGCTCTTCCACAAAGTAAATATTCTATACATATTTGATGGATTGAATTGGTGATAAAGCAATAGCACAGTATAATATAAAAATGTGATATAATATATGAAACACTGATTACCCTAGTCCTTACTGCTTAAAAATCAAATAGGTATATTACATTTTGCCCTCCCCCACAAATTCTCTGGTTTCCTTACAGGAGATTGGGTAGTGACTATATTCTCCAGCCATTTGCTCCAGCCCCCAGTGATGATGCTCCTTCAAGGGAAGGAGAGTGGTTTATTTCATAATAGACAAATTAGCTTTTATGAGAGAATATTAATTTCAAAAGATATAATTACAAATACACAAAATTAATATCTCAACATATGGGGAACACAATCCTTCCTCTACTTATATATTAACTCATTCTCTGAGAAGGGTAAAGAGAATAGATTCATAATTCAACTAATTTTCCATAGGGTCTAGTGCCAGTTTCAAATCAAATTCCTATTGGGCTTGCATCTCAGCCTCTCTGGTTTTTCAGGGTTTCCCTTCTAGGTTGCCTGGTTGTACTATCTCATCTATAATCCTGCCTCCAAAATTGCCATGGCTTAAACTACGAGCTCTAATGGGCATCACTGCCAGAGCCTGAAATTTAGAAGGACAAACAACCCATAGAACAGAAACAAATGTACCTTGGTTTATTTCTTGAATTTGGGGTAAAAGAGAGTGAGAACAGGGTAAGCATTTCTTTTCTTTTTCACAGTTCAGTTCATAGCATTATTGCTGTGGATGAGGTCTGGACTTCACTCTCTGGATGCAGCAGACAAGAATGTGAATCAGGAGAAAAGAGATGATCTTTATCTTGTTAAAGTATGTAACTTGTTCTGGCTATGCTACTAATCAAAAGAGACTACTTCCATTCATATAGTAAAAAAAATAGGGATCCTCCATGTTAGGCAATCTGGGCATATTCTAAACTCTAAAAGCATTAAGTATTTCTATTTCATTTTTCATATTTTTTTCCTATATATCTCTTATCAACTTTCCATAGTTTAGGCAAGTAATCTTCCATGTTGTTGTTCAGGTGTTTCAGTTATTTTTAACTCTTTGTGATCTCATTTGGGGTTTTCCTGGCAAAGATGGTAGAGTGGTTTGCTATTTCCTTTTCCAGCTCGTTTTTATAAATGAGGAAACTGAAGCAAACAAAATTAAGTGTTTTGCATAGAATCACATTTCTAGGAAGTATCTGAATCCAGATTTGAATTCATAAAGATGAGTCCTCCTGACTTCAAGCCTGACATTCTATGCACTGTGCCATCTTGCTATTCTTGCACATTTTGTATATATATACAAGAAGCAATAATTGTTAATAAAAATGCCCTGGGGTCATGAAAGGAAGTTTAAATAAATACTTATTGGGGATAATATAGAGGGAATCTCTATATGTTTCAAGTAGGCCTAAATGACCTCCATTGCCTCTTCTAACCTGTTACTTATTATTCTTTTAATTATATTATTTTATATTATATATCACACACATAATATGCATATTTGTTATATATTGTAATTTGTTCTATTATTTATTTTATTTTTTTAAAAAAATCTTCTGTAGGCTGAACATTATGCTAAACACCAAGAGAGATACAAGATTCAGAAAGGGCATCATCATCATCACCTTTAAAGAACTTTTACTTTAGCTGGATAATGGGACACCATTTAGGTAGCTACAGTGTGCAATATTACATAAGTGCATCAAAGAGTTGGAAAAATAAGTTGTTTTGTGAAACTGGAGTGATAAAGTCATCATCTTGGGTTGAGGAATGTATTACTCATTAAAGTAGGTGACATTTGAGCAGTTTTATGAGATAGTTAAGACATAGTACAATGGTTTAAAAAGACTAAAAGGTGTGAAAGATCAGTGTATATTTTCAAGAGACAGAACATTGTCAAATTTTGTTGAAATATGGGATAAGAGGAAGGTTATATTATGAGATAAAGGTGGAGAGATGGAAGATTGAGGATGGCCTTGGATATGAGAGAAGTTCAAACTTTAATTGTTAAACAATGAAGAGTCTCTAAAGAATTTTTTCCCCTTTAATCAGAATATTGGTATGGTATGCACACACAAATACATATTTTGTATTTCAGATACATATAATATATATTTATATAATAAATTTATTTATACAATATTTACATACATGTATATACCTATATATACATGTGTATACATATATATGTATATGTATACATATGTATACTGGAAAGAAAGCAATTGCAATACTCTAAATAAATAGTAAGTAATGTGGCTGTATTATCCTCCTCTTCTTCCTTCTCATATCACAGAACTTAGCACAGTGACTGGTCCATAGTAAGCCTTTAATATGTGGTTGAAGAATTAAATTCCTTAGATATGAAGTGGGCAGTCAAAGGTAACCTAAATCTGGTGAAAATGGGGGCAAGGTGAAAATAGTTTAGAAACAATGAGAAATTAAGAAGGATAGGGCAAATAATTATTAATCAATTTTGGGAGGGGAATAATATTTGAGAAAATTTGAACTTATCAACTTACAAAAGATGAAGTATAATAGCAAGTTTCCTTATCTCTTGGATCATAGATCTAAGGTTAGATGGAACATTAGAGACCATATAGTTTAATCCTTTCATATTCTAAATGAGGAAAGTGAAGTTTAGGGAGGTTATTCTGTTATCTCAAGGTCATCAAGATAATATCTTGAGCTGAAGCCAGGTTCTGTGATCCCAGAGCCAGTATTCTTTCTTCTATCCCTTGTTCCCTCTGCTTATTTAAGTACAGTTAACTCCTAAAATTAGAGCCAGAATTGTGGCTGGCCAACCAAAAGTAAAAGTAAAATTTGCTTATTTTCAATGCCAACCCCACCCACTTCAGTATTTGATATGTACATTAAAATTTTCTGTCCTTTTCTAGTTGTTGGTAATATGGACTATATTTTTATTTAATTTGTTGTTTTAGTATTACAAAGAAGATTTTGGGGGGAATCTTCTAAACAGAAATGACTACTTTGATATAAATTGCTCCTGATATTTCTAGTTAAATACAGATCTGCCCAATGCTTTCATGCCAATCTTTTACTGTGTAGATTTGGCTCTGACCCGTATTATGATGTTTTACTCCCCTTAGAGAGGTAAAAAGCCAGAAAGTGCTGGATAGCTGTGAAGAAAGGCATTGTACTTAGTGTAGAAAACATTTAGCATGCTTTGCAGAAAGCAGCATATAATTTTTATGTCAACTAGTGGTCCAAACACAGAGTGAAAAGGCTCAAGCTTTCCTGAAAACGAGCTAACTTTGGTGGAGCAGTTAAAATGTATAAATTTGATCTGGCAATGTCAACTTCTTTGAACTGAATAACAAGGATCAAGAAAGTCTTGTGAGAGGTATTGCATACTAAAAGAATGCACACACAGATCTGACTTAGGAAAGAAAGGGTTCTAAAATGTGGTGTCCAAGTAACAAAGCTTTGATTCCAGCAAAAACTAAAATCTCTAAGCTTAATTACCTGAAATGTTTATTTGAATCCAATATCAATCATTTATGGTTGAGATGCTCCTGACATACAAGCATATGATCAAGACATAATAAATCCTTATTTAGTGAATAGAGAGCCAACTTCAAACCATGTGTTGAGCTCCCTCAGACACATATTGGTCACATGACTGGATAAATCACCAACATCTCAGTGATCTAGGAAACTCTAAGACTATAAATTTTGGAGAGGGTGACAGTAAAGTCAAAAGACTTTACACATTCATGAGTTCCATGTACCAATGAAATCACACATCTGGTCACTATTTCTATCTAGTTATACCTGAGTGGTTTTCTTCACAAGGTAGTTCAATAATGAAAACACTATGGGGCCACTGTCATTCTTATAAACATCTAAGTTAACAGCCTAAGAGTCATCTGTAAGGCTTCCCACTGTCACTATCCATTACCAACTAGTCATGGCTTTATCCATTACTCCTCTACATCTCTTATTACCTATCAAACACCAAGTAGCCTAATTCATCCCCTCTCTTCCTGACTAATCACAACAACCTTCTGTCTTCTTATTGGTTTCTACTTTCACTAGTCCATATTGCACATTGATATCACATACACACATACATAAACACATATATGTATGTATATATCTGAGGAAAGAGAGAGACACAGAGAGACAGAGAGACACAGAGAGAACATTTATGTAGAGTTTTAATGTTTGCAAAAAGAGCTTCACATATTGATTTCATTTGATCTTTACAGCAATCTGGTGTCAGAAAAAGTTTAAGTAACTTATCCAAGGTGATATAATCAATACATTTATTAGGCCAGATTTGACCTCAGAATTTCAAACCCAACCCTCTGTCCACTGTACCTTCTAGATGCCTGAAGTACAGATCTGATTAGGCCCTTTCTATAGAGTTCATTATTGCCTCTAAGATAGAATAGCATCCCCTCTGTTTGTTATCTAATAGTAGAAGGAAGAAATTGTTAGACACTTAAAACTCTAAAAGCATTAAGCATTTCTATCTCATTCTTCATACCTTTTTTTCTGTGTATGTTTTATCAACTTTCCATAACATTCTAAAAACTTTTCAAATAAATACAAAAAACATGATTCTACCTATGAGAATAAAATGCTGCAAATGATGCTTATGCTTAAATTCTTTATACTTTTGTTTTAAGTACGAGGACATTGTTATATAATTACTTCTATTTGGTCATTTCTTTGCCCATATTAGTTTTTTCTCTTTGGAACATCAGTAGAATTCATCAAACATTAACAAAACATTGTGAAAATATATTTATGGAACAAAATAATTTTTTTCTCATTTTTCTCATATGCTTTCTACCACTTTAGTATTTTTTTTAGTGGATTTTCAGATTTTCCGAATGTATATAATTGGTCGTCATAGCAATAGAACTTTGCTGGCATTCTTGATAAAGTTTTCAAGAGTTCTGATGAAAAGATATTAGAACTAATAAGAAATATTCCATCAAGCTTATTTAACCATAAACCTTTACATAGTAAACTTGTTACAGAAAATCTATAACTGCAAAGTATAAAATAGACAAAAAGTATTGATTTTATTATAGCACTCAATAAATCCAGTTTTGAAGCTCTCTTTACTATGGTTGATAATCTAAAAAATAAAGAACAAAGTAGGTTTCATAAGAATCAAAATCACAATGAAAAAGATGAAAAGCCACAAAATCTGAAAAGTAAAGATAATTCTGGTTGGCAATGGACTGCAGAGTGAGGATGCTTGCAATAGTTATATATTATTACAGTTCAATCTAGCCCAACTGCATATTCTAAATGACACTCCATAAAGGAAAGTCACATTTTCTCTTTTTAAAATTTTATTTCGCTAAATGTTTAAAAAATTAGAAATGCTAAGGACCAACAAGCAATGACAAATAAAATGTAGCTAGAGTACTAGACTTGGAAGTCAGGAAGATCTGAATTCAAATCTGATCTGAGACACTTACTAGCTGTGTAATCTTGGGAAGCCACCATCCCTGTTTGTCTCAGTGTCCTCACCTGTATAATGAGGATTATAATAGACAAACCAGGGTTATTATAAGGATCAAATGAGATAATAATTATAAAGAGTTTAGCACAGCGCTTGGTACATAGGAGGCATCATATAAGTGTTTGCTATTATTAATACTAACTAGTTTGTTGTATTAGATGAATTAAAATACAGCAAAAATAAACAAGCTATGTAACCTTAGGGATAATCCTGGGATTATCAGTGGAAGAAATTTACAATAAAAATTATGTGAATAGCTCCTACAGGGCATGAACTGACTGTTTCTTGTTCCAGTCAAAATTGTTTAATCCTAAATCTCGACTTTCCATACAACACCTGCTTTGCTATCTCTTTCCCTCATTGCTTTCCCAATGGTTTGATCTTTTTAATAGCATTACAATCTAGTGATACTGGTACTGCTTACTCCTTTTCCATACCAAATGCTGCAGACTGTTAACTATCCCCATTTGTATAATAACCAACTACTATCAGATCCTCCCTCCTTAGACCAACATCCCAGATACTACTCTACAGAAAGGATGTTACTTGACCACCACCATGTCTTTGTGATCAAGAGAGTAACCATTAAAGATGATAGGAACATTTTTTCTCTAGATATTCATGTTATTAATTCACTAAAAAGCTTTTATTTTTATATCCATTTTCCCCACAACTTTTCCCACTTTATAGTGAAATAATACCAGTGATCATAGCACACTTTTTTTTCTTGACTATACAATATTCTCCTCCACTTTAATATGCTACTTACTTATTGTCAGTGAACTCAATATATTGCAGTATTGTACTAAGTGAATTTGATAATGAAAGTTTGATCTTTGTGTAGTAAAATAATTTTAAGCCTATTAAATGATCACAATCTTTGATTTTATTCCTAAATCTTCTCTCTAGTGTTTGCTCCTGAAATAGGGGGAAAAAGAATGGACAGATTAATGCAAGACTATCCTCACTACTGGAAACACCTCAAAGTCTGGTTGCTGCTGATGTAGGACAGTGATGCAATGACTTTTATATGGATAGGATTATTTTTTTTTTTTTTTGCTTTTTGCTGGGGCAATTGGGGTTAAGTGACTTGCCCAGGGTCACACAGCTAGGGAATGTTAAGTGTCTGAGACCAGATTTGAACTCAGGTCCTCCTGACTTCAGGGCTGGTGCTCTAACCACTGCTCCACCTAGCTGCCCCGGATAGGATGATTTTTTAAGGTCAACATAACCTAGTCAATCTATTTTTTAAGTTCATCTTTTCTTTCCCCCTTCCATCTCTTCTAAAAATAAATGCATTGAATGACTATAGAAAGGTAATACATACAAAGGGAAAACATGGTCTTCTCCTTAAAACAACTTAAAATGGTTATATTGGTTATTTTCTTCCTTGGAAAAGGAAACACAGACAAATAATGTTTAATACATACTAATCATCCAATGAATATTTTTTAACTGAATTTGTTGAATTAATGATAGTTGTAAGACTTTGGCAATTGTTTTAAAAACAGGTGGTTAAAGCATTCCCTTTGAAATTAAAGAGGCAGAAATTGCCAAATCAATGAATTTAAATATCAATGGAGAGGAGGCAAAAGAATGGGCTAAAGAATGATAACAATTTACATTTTATTATTACTGAATTATGATAAATTCTTCTCATAACACTCTTGTGTATTATTGTGACAAAAACTGAAATAGATTGATATCTAATCCCATGCTTTAATTAATATAATGGACATTTTTGTACAATATGCTGAATTTCTAGAAGATGAGGAAGCTTACAATTTCTCCAATTCCATTTTCTATTTAAATTAGAATTACCCAAATTCCAAATAAATCCTTTATGCACAATTATGAATTACTTATTAATTAAATAAAAAGGGGATGATTTTGATACCATAGGACCCTATGTTAAATAAAATAAAACTCCAATTCTCATTTTTCTAGATTCCAAAGGTTAGCAGTATTTCATATACATGTGCACATGTGCATGTGTGCATGTGTTAAATTTTTTTTAAAGAAGAAAATTAAGCTGTACAGCTGCTGCTGTTATCAGGATCTCTACCAAGTTGGATTTGCTTCTTCCACTGAGATCACCAAACTGAAGACAGGTGGCTCTAAGCAGTAACAAGTACATACTACTGGCATTTGGGATCAGCAGCTCTGTATCCATGTTCACATCCTTCTGACATTTATTAGAAATGTCATGGATATTTATGTATCAAAAGAAAAATAATATCAACTGGGACATATGGTAATTCAATTTAACTGCATAGGAACAGAAAGTGACCTTCTGGGATGTCCTTAACAAAATGTCAATGTCTGTTTATAATGATTCTCAGTGTTGAAATTCATTAACTCTGATGCTATTAGGGTAAGGTGGCTGAGTTTCCAAAATAACATAAAATAAAATTACTTACTTCACCTTAGACTTGTGCTGATTTACCATGTAAACCAATCTCTGTCTCTGTCTCTGTCTCTGTCTCTTATCTCTCTGTGTATATGTGTGTGTGTGTCTGTCTCTATCACTCTATCTTTCTCTCAGTGTAAGAGAAATGAGGTTCTTCAATCTTCCCTTAGAGATTACAAAAGAAGGCATAAATTTGGTCAAATGAGAGACTAATTGAATTATGATGTATAAGGATTGCTTCTGTATTAATTCTCCTAATTTTTTATAGCCTTTGACAATGTGTACTACTAATCATTATTCAAGAGTATCCTTGGGGAAAACTGAAAATAGTTCAGCAGAAACTAGAGATAGACCAACATTACACACTGTATACCAAGATCAAAATAGATAGCTTATACAGAAGGGGTAATATAATAAGTAAATTAGGGCAGCATAGAAAAGTACTTGTTAGATCGATGGAGAAGAGAAATACATATGAGGAAATAAGAGAGATCATAACATGTAAAATGGACAATTTTGATTACATAAAATTAAAAGGGTTTTACACACATAAAACAGTCAAAATTATAAGGAAAGCAGAGTTGGGGAGAAATTTTCATAGCACATTTCTCTTATAAAGTCCTTATTCCTCAAATACATAGGAAACTGGACAAAATTTATACATATAAAAAAGAAGAGTTGTTAAATGATCAAAAAACATCAACAGACAGTTTTCAGAAGAAGAAAGCAAAGCTATAAAGAGTCACATGAAAAAAAATGCTCAAAATCACTTCTGAATAGAAAAACACAAATTAAAACAACTCTAAGATACCACCTTCTAACAGATTGGATAAGGTGACAGAAAAGGAAAACAAAAAAGAGTGGAGAAATGTAGAAAAATTGGGATACTAATGCATTGTTGGTAGAATTGTGAACTAGTCCAACCATTCAATTTGGAATTATGTCCAAAGTGCTGTAAAACTGTGCATATTCTTTGACCTAGCAACACTACTACAAAGTCTGTATCCCAAAGAGATCAAAAGCAAGGGAAAAGGACTACTTGGCACAAAAAATATTGATAGTAGCTTTTTGTTTTTTGGGTGACAGAGAATTGGACATTGAGTTGATAACTATCAATTAAGGAATGGATGAATAAATTGTGGTATATGCTTGTAATGAAATATTATTTTCCTATAAGAAATGACAATTAGGATAAATTCATACAAAGTGACAAGAGAAGAACCAGGAGAACTTGTACATACTAACAGCAATATTGTAAGAATGATCAACTGTTATCAAGACAATCCCACAGGATTCATGATAAAAAAATACTATTTACCTTCAGAGATAGAACTGATGAATTATAAATGTATATTGAAGTATACTTTTTGTTTTCTTTTTCTTTTTAAAAATTTCTTTTGCAATCTAGCTAATACTAAAATGTGTTTTGCGTAATTTCACATTATATAATTGATGTAACATTGCTTGCCTTCTCAAGGAAGGGGGAAAGGCAGGCAGATGGGAGAGAATTTGGAAATCATTTTTTTTAATTGTAAATTTTTACATGTAATTAGGAAATGTTTGATGAAATAAATTTTAAAAATTGTTTTATTTAAAAAGTGTCTGAACTCAGGCAGCAAGATAATGATTATTTTCCAAGGTATTGATTTACTCCTTCCCTGGGAGTAATAATAACAATAATTACTAATAGTACTAGCACTAAGTGTTTGTATAGTACTTATGGTTTTCAAAGGACTTTATAAATATTACCTCATTGATCCTCCCAATAAATCTGCGGGGTAGGTATTATTATTTTCCCCATTTTATAAAAAAAGAAACTAAGGCAAAAGTTGAATAATTTCCTCAAGATCACATAATTAGTAAATGTCTGAAGAAATATTTGAACTCTGTATTTTCTGACTCCAGGACCAGTATATTAACTACAATGTGTTGTTGCTTTTAGGTAGGCATTTTTGAGGCTCTACCTCTGAGTCAAATAATTCATGACCCATTTTAATTTTTAAGGGAGATTTTGAAAGGGTCACAATATTTGATATATTATAGGCAGAGAGAGAGCCTTAGAAGAAGTTATATATTTGAACAGAGAATCAGAGCAAGGTGCCATGGAATAAGCTCTGATCTCAAATTTATAGAAAATGGGTTCAAAATGAGTCTTGATTCTGCCACCTGCTTATAGAATAACTCATTCCACCTCTCTGGTTTTCTCTTTCTTCATTTATAGAAATGAAAAAGTTGGAGCAGATGATCCCATTGAGGTCCATGTCTATGATTCTAACAATCTAGGTGAATATTTTCAAGCACTGATGTTCCCAGAAACAGGATTGCATTGATGTGCTAAAATCTGTTCAAAGAGAAATGTGATAAATTTGATAGAATTAAATATGTGCAATAGAGGTCTTTTATCATAGAAGGGACCTTCAAAAAACACAAGCCTAACCAAGTCATGCTACTATTTGAGAAAATCCAGTGACTCCATGTTGTCTCCAAATTCAAATATGAAGTCTTCCATTTGGCCTCTAAAGCCCTTCATAACCTGGACTCTTCTTACCTCTTTAGTCTTTTATAACTTACACCCATATGCTCTATATGGGTAATGATCCTGACCTCCTTGATCTCTGCATACAATACTTTTTTACCCAACTCTGAGCATTTTCATTGACTATTTTTCATAACTGTAATTCTCTGCTTCTTCATCTCAACATAGCTTCTGGCTATCCTAGATTCCTTTAAATCCTATTAAAATCATACTTATTAAAAACAAACAAACAAACAAACAAAAAACTTTCTTAGTCTACCTTAATGCTAGTGCCTTCCCTGTTGATTATCCTCAATTTATTCTCCAAATAACCTATCAGTACAATGATTTATATGCTGCCTCTACCATTAGATTGTGAGTTCCCTCAGGGCAGACATTATTTGGGCCTTTTTTGTGTTACCCAAATCTAGCACATTACCTGGCATATAGTAAGTGCTTAATAAATGTGCTGATAATAAAAAATATGAATATTCCACTGAGGTCAAACAAATCAATAATGCTGATCAATGACAATGAAAAGAATTTATTAGAGTGGATCTGTTAGTGTGTTATTAACAATTGTACTCACATTAAAGGACACAAGCAGCATCAACACCTGATAAAAAAAAGAGAGATTTAAGCTAAATGTTGTGGTTACAAAACAATTGGAATAAATATATTGCAAGTTAAGAGAAAAACATTTCTGATGGCACAGTCACCTAAACACACTTGATATACTAAGCTGAGTTTTAAAAAAGGAGTTTGAGAGGTGGAACGTGCACAGAGGGAGGGCATTTAGGATACTAATATAAACATCTCAGTTCTTTTCTGACTCAGTCCTTCCTTCAATTTTTGAAAACTTCAAGTTGAGCCAGCCAGTCTACATTCTATTAAAGTTGGTAACTTCATGTAAAAAGGAATGTTCCTTGGACTACAATGAGGTTCCCTACCCACTTTCCTTTGATTAGGTTACAGATGACAGTTTATAATAGAATAGCAGACCATGGCATTGTGGAAAAAAGCATAAAATCTAGCATTTATATATTTCCAACTCCTTGTCACACATCAGAAGGATTTAAAAAGGATTTGGTGAAGAATTTATAACTCTAACACAATTGCATTTGCAGCAATAATATTGAGTGGATTGAAAAAATGGAAAAGCATTCAATATTAATGTAAGCTCTGGAGATAGATAGGACACTGAACTAAAAAACAATTTCTTTAATACAAAGACATACATTGCCCCAAAAACTCATGAGGAAAGGGACCTTGAAAATGTATCTGGATCTAGCCTCACTTTCTCAGCAACCAAAAGAAAAAAAAAATTGCCATTAGAAATTCAAAGCGTAAACAGCAACATTGTGTGATGGTTAACTTTAATAGACTTAGCTCTTTTTAGTAATACAATGATTTAAGACAATTCCAAGAGACTCATGATGGAAAATGCTACCTATATTAAAAGAGCTATAGACTCTGAATACAGATTGAAGCACACTGTTTTCTCTTTTTTGTTTCTTGGTTTTTTTCTCCCCTTTTATTCTGATTCTTCTTTCACAACATGACTAATATGGAAATATATTTAATATGATTGTATGTTTATAGCCTATATAAGATTGCTTGCCATCTTAAGGGGGGAAGAAAAAATGGAAATCAAAATCTTATAAAAGTAAACATTGAAAATTATCTTTGCATGTAATTCAAAAAAATATAAAATACTATTAACTGGGGGGAAATTACCAAAAAAGAAATTGCCAAAGGGGAAAAAAATAGTTAATGCAGCAGTCTAGGTTTGTATAATTTCATCCAAATTCTAGATCCTATTGAGTCTGTGATCTTGAATAAGTCCTGAATCTTTCTACCTCAGCTTTTCATAGTTTAAAACATGAGGATAATATACCAATCATTTCCCAAGATATGCAAGGAAGGACTGGGATTGATTCACTATAGCATAAAAAAGGGGGATGTTGAGAAAATGCAAAGAAGGTGATGTCCCTGTTTCACAAGGATAATGAAGATAAACATTAAAATTGTACCAAAAGCTACTTGGCAGTTGACTATTGGCTAATCAATTAAGTGAAATAAAATTATAATTTGTCCAGGAATGACAGAACTACTTCTTCAGTCACACAAATTCATGGGCCAGAATGGAAGAAATAAATATTGCCTTTGCTTACTATGAGGGGATAGGAGGAAAAAGTCATTTACTGGTTGAGTCAGTTTCTAAGAATATTTATTGAATTCTAAGTTTGGAGTGTTTTTCCTCCTCCTCTTCACTTTATTCTCTTCCCTGATATAGTTATCTCAAAACCCATCTTCAGTAAGAAGCCTTTCCTAGACTCTCCCTCTAAACTTCAGGTAATACCTTCCTCTGAGATTATCTCCTATTTACATTACACAGACACATCTTATTTTATAGTGGTTCACTTCATTTCACTTCATAGATACTGCATTTTTTCTTTTACAAATTGAAGTTTTGTGGTCAGATTGTGTCTGTGTCACATTTTGGTAATTATCATAATATTTCAAATTGTTCATTTTTATTATATTTGTTATGGCAATCTGTGATCAATGATCTTTGATGTTACTATTACAATTGTTCTAGAATGCAGGAACCTTGGCCAAATTACATGGCAAATTTAATTGATAAATATTATGTGTGTTCTGACTGCCCATTGAATGGCCATTCCCACATCTCTCTTCCTATCTTGGGACCTCTCTATTCCTTGAGACACAACAATATTTAATTTAGATCAGTTTATGATCCTACAATGTCCTCTACATGTTCATATAAAAGAAAATTAACTGGTGTGGCAAACTTCACTGTTGTCTTATTTTTTAAAATTGCCAGTCACCCCAAAGTTCAACAAGCACCTACCTTATCAGTCAACAGCAATCAATATTGAGGCAGGACTCTCTACTAGCAAAAGATCACAATTCACTGTAGGCTAAGATGATAGTTGGCATTTTTAGTAATAAAATATTTATAATCAAGCTAGGTACACTGTTTTATAAGAAATAATACTTCTGTATACTTAACAGACTGCAGTATAGTAGAAACATATCTTTTACATACACTGGAAAACAAAAAAAATTCTGTGACTAGCTTTATTGTGGTATCTGCTTTATTGTTGTGGTCTGGAATCAAACTTGCAATATCTCTGAAATATTTCCACAATATCTTATATATATCTTTTGTGTATATAAGATCTATCTATCTATATGTGTATGTGTATTGTATAAATATATGTATATAATGTCTATTTACAAGATACCCACTTATATGAACATAGTTGTTTACATATTATCTCCTCTATTAGAATGTCTACTACTTTGAGTTAGAAACTATGTTTTTTACTTTTTTTGGATTCTAAGCATTTAGCACAGTGTCTGATGATACATAGTAAGACCCTAATAAGTGCTTTGTGATTGCCCATTTTATTCAGAAACCCAAAGAAGTAACAAGTAGTAAATAGATCTCTAAAGGTGGCCTATATTCTAATAGACATTCAGCACATATAGTTAACATTATAACTAAAGATTTAGAGAAAACCTTGATTTAATGCATTAAGGTTACTGGAAAATTGAATTGCACATTGTTGAGTGTGCTTGCAATTCCTGCTATAGGAGATGCTGACTAAGATTGGCACCACCAACATGAGTTAGCCTCCAAGAGGAGGAGGACTAAATAGATCAGCTAAGGAGAGATTAATAAATTAAAGACAGAAAGTGAACAAGTCAAAATAACCCTTACTATAATGGGGAAAAGTCTATAAGTGACTATTATGCTTCCAATCTATATGAGACAGAGGAGGAAGAAAAGAGGAAAGTAGAAAGGAAGAAAGGGAGGAAGGAAGAAGGGAGGAAGGGAGGGAGGGAGGAAGAAAAGAAGGAAAGAAGAGAAGAAGGAAAGGAGGAAGGAAAAAAGAACCTTGGATTTCACAAGTTTTAAAGTTACTTGAAGCCACTGCAATCAAGCAAGCAGTTTCATTTAACTTTTTCATGAAATAATGTCCTGAAAATCAGCTATTAAGTTTTAGAAGGTTTGTCATCTAATCTGTACTGATGGAGAAAGTGGCTATAATGGGAAACTTGCAAGTTATTGATGTGTTAAAAGAGCAGTTGCCTGGGCAACAGAAAGAGAGAGAGAGAGAGAGAGAGAGAGAGAGAGAGAGAGAGAGAGAGA